>QAXH01005352.1:333-30048 GCA_004335635.1 Chloromonas sp. AAM2
TGGATGAAACACGTGGTTGGCCGTGGTGGTGGATGATTACGTGGTATACGCGCTCCGTGTGGCTTCTACTCACCCGCCTGCTGTCCCTGCCCTCCCTGTCCAGGTTGGTTGAGGAGGAGAACGCGTTCCAGGTGTTGTTCCAGACCCTGCACTACCTGGTGGACAAGGTATGTAAGGGCGCAACATAACCCAGATACTCTGAAGGGCAAACGAACCCTTGCAGAGGAAAAGGAGGGAAGGCAGTGACAGGAATCAAGAGGAACCAGAGGAAACCAGTGATTAAGGTGCAGGGCGCATGCTCAAGATACAAGGGCACATCTGGATACATGGACTGTGTCAAGCCGATGCTGCAAAGAGGAGTGTCATGGTGGATACGCGCTTAGAATAGTATTGTATGCGGAATTCGACGCATGCGGAGGGGTTGCCATGCCTGACGTTTCGGGGCGATGCTGTATGGCTCAGACTAGCATTCAGCTGGGCGTGTGTGCTCTTGCCTACAATGGCTTTGTTTGTATGGTCGTGCCTCAGGTGATGGCTATCATGGCAGCCAGTCACGACGGGGACCAGGATGCGGCACAAACAGCTCTGGGGGTAAGGCGAACACATACACATCCAACTCTGGGAGTTTCCGCAGCACAAGCAGCCAACACAGTTTCCTGTATGCCCGTGTACATGTTTGTGATTTCAACTGGCCAAGCGTTGCAGCCCTGCACACGTGCATAGTAGTTGAAAGCGCAAGTCGTCTTGCTTCCCAACACTGCCTGCCATTCCTGCCTTTACTAGCTCCTTTTAGTGAATGCCTGTTTACACGCGCCCCCCTGTCGTGTCTCCCTAGCCCTTGGCAGCAGCACTTTAAAAAATGAATGAAAGCAAGATGGGCCCTCACTGCATGTCCACCCTTCAGCAGGTGAAAGCAGCATGGTGTCACTTTATGCACAACTCCGTCAACAGATGCGGTCACTGGGTGCGCACCGTGGCGTGTTCACAGGCGCTGTTTGGCGGTTACCGGCGCGTCCTGGGTGACTTGCACACTATGGCACACTACCACACCGTGGCTCACAAACTGCTGACAGACCTCAGTGAGTCACGGGTCCTGACTCAGCACAGCAAAACGGTTTCTGGTCACAAGGCAGGCGTGCAGCGTGATGGGTCAAGTTGTGGCCTGGTCAGTCAAGATGGCTTGTAAGCAGCATGCGCCGGTCTTCTTGGCTCTCTGACTGTTGTTCCCTGTACTGCCGGCTGTCAAGCTGATTGCACAGATGCAAACAATCACTGGCTGATGAACACTTTTCCCTGAGCACACTGCGCCAAGGCCATCAGTTTGCTCTTCAACAGCACACTGTTCCCGTTGAAAACAAAACACGTCTTAAACACTTGCCTAGTCTGTTGGCTGAGGTTGCCTGTCTGGTTTTCTTGCTGCCATAGCACTACACACTATGGGCGCTTGTCGCAGGTTTGATGGACGATCACCTGCTGGTCTTCCTGACCAAGATGCAGGGCATGGCACCCCAGGTGCGGCACAACATGGACAAAGTTTTCATGACATGCAAACTGAGTATGCAAAACCAACTACCAACTCGAGCAGCTGCAGGATCACATAATCCATGACATGTGAGAAGCCCTTGTAAATCCGCTGGACGTTGTCACGGCAATGATCGTCTTCACAAATGCATTCGACACCCAGGTTGCCTTCAAGCCTTCTGTCCCTAGGGCAGGCTTTATGAGTTTTTTTTTGTTGCGTCCACAAGTCTTTTGCAACCATAGGCTTTCACATCTGCGTTTGCAACTCTTTTGCTTGCTCACACCTTTTGATTCCTAAGCCTAGCAGATGCAGCTGCCTTTCAAAGAACAACTGTTTGCGTTTGTCACCCAAGTTGCTTACTCATGCGTTCTGCCTCAGCTCATCAGACATGATGAGCTCCTGTCCTTGCGCGTTCACAAGCCCTCCGGAGTCTTTACATTTCTGAAGCCTTCACAATGTCCATGATGGCTCTGCTGCCTTGGCCTTTGTGCGTTCAGTCCTGCCTCCCCGCCGGTCAGGCCGCAGCACGAGAGGCGCATGCGTACGTGTCGGCCGCCTCCAACCTTGAGCTGATCACTGCCCATGCCATGAGCGAGGTGGTGGCCACGTGTGTGGGGCCGGCTCACCAGGCCAGGCCACATGAGCTGCAGCTGGAGATGCTGGACACGGGAGCCAGGTGAGCCACATGAGCTGCAGCTGGAGATGCTGGACACGGGAGCCAGGTGAGCCACATGAACTGCAGCTGGAGATGCTGGACATGGGAACCAATTGAGCCACAGGAATGTGGGATGTAAAGGCATGGGGCAAAGGACGTGAGACGCAGGGACGCAAGGACGCATGGGACGCATGGGACGCAAGGGACGCAAGGACGCATGGCTCAGAAGGACATGAGGCACAGGGATACATTGGGTGCAGGGACATGGGTGATCGAAAAAGGCACTCGCTGATCGGGGACCTCGGTATCCTTTGCTATTGTGGTGTCAAGGCCATGCATCCGCCCTGCTGTACCCTGCTCTTTTTCTCCCTGTGGATTTGACTTGCTTGTCATGATTAATTGCCCGGTTGGAATGTGGTGGTATAGCCTTTCCACGCCTTGTTGTTACCACTCCTGCCTGCAGACCATCATGTATTTCTCCTCTGCTTCATGTCGTAGGCCAGAACACAACCTGAGGGACCTGAGTGCCCTCATGTATCATGAACCATGCGCCATGGTGCAGCCACAACCGCAGACTACAACTGAAGGAACCCTTGATTGGATGCGACTGCTTGCAGGTCGTGTCTGGGGTGTCTGGTGAACTGGGCTAGCTGCCAGCCGCTGGTTGCGCAGGCAGGCTCTGGGGCACTCGACCCTGGACTTGACGTGCAGTATCTGTACGCGCGCCTGCGCTTGGGGGAGCTGCCCGTGTCGCCGCACCTGCCGCTGCACAGGACAGCAGCGGTGTTCATACAGGGTAGGCACAGGACAGCCGCGGTGTTCGTACAGGGTAGGCACAGGACAGCAGCGGTGTTCATACAGGGTAGGCACAGGACAGCAGCGGTGTTCGTACAGGGTAGGCACAGGACAGCAGCGGTGTTCATACAGGGTAGGCACAGGACAGCAGCGGTGTTCATACAGGGTAGGCACAGGACAGCCGCGGTGTTCATACAGGGTAGGCACGGCGAATAGTGTTTGGAGGGGTACAGTACGGTAGATGAGGTTGCCTGACTGAATTTAAAATGCCTTGAATGGGCTGGTTGGATGGAGCGCTGCTCTCCTGCGTGTCTGGCAAGCCTGGTGCGCACTGATCCTGTGCACTTCCCCCGCCATGCTGCCCTCTGCTCCTTGCATTCTGCAGCGCTGCTGTCATGCGAGTCGGGTGCTCACCCCTCCGATCAGGCAGATGCCAGCCGATGCCTGTCGGGCCTCCTACGGCTCCTGGCCGCGCCCTGCAGCCCGCCGCAGATGGCGCTGCCGGGCCCCGCGCAGCCCTGCCCCGCACCCTCACCCCTTGGCGGACTCGTCTCGTCCGGACAGGCCGCCGTAAGGCACGTGCTCATGCTCAAGGTACGGGGCGGGGCCTGTCGGGTTGTCGGGTACCAAATCATGAGGTGCCATCTGCTGAACCTGGACACTTGTAGCAGATGCTCTTGTGCTCGTACCGGCGACAGAAGACACTGTGCTTGGTGTGGTCCCACCAAGAGACATGGCACAGTTGGTAGAGGCCACATGGCACAATGAGCTTGCACAAACAAGCGGTTGCCCTCCTGTGTTGGCTGAAGGTCATGTGTTGCTGAAGTTCATGTGTCGTACAACCATCTCCCTGGCCATCCAACTAACCCTGTGAAGTTGACGTTTCTAGCCAGACTCTGGGCAAGAGTATTCTTGGCAGGCATCCCGACAGTGCATCGGTAAGCAGGCATTGGTGCGTTGTATGTGTTCTTTCTTGCTATCACTGAACATGGTTCACAAAGTGGTCTTACAGTCAGTATCCCTGTCGATCAAACTCAGCTGCCATGTGTTCTTGGTGCAGGCCATGCTGATACAGATATCCCAGCGTGTCTGGGTGCGGAATGGCGACGATGCGCTGCATGTGGAGCTGGCATACCTGGTGGGTGGGCGGGTGACGTCATGTGCATGCGGGACAGGTTGCATGCACCATGCACAACAACATGGACTGGAAGAGCAGCAGGCAATTTGTTGGCGTGTGCAATATGCATGTAAGTCGTAAGCTGTGTCCTGAAGCCCAGACCGTGCATGGATGCAGCAATCTTAACATGGAGTTGTGTTGTTCGTTGTTTTTTTGTTCCTTCAGATGTGGCGCGAGTACTTCCAGGACCTGGACCTGCTGATGCTCATGGTGGCGCTGGCAGCCGGACCCCAGGCGGCAGTACTCACAGACCTACTGCACACACTCGGAGCAGGGCCGCTCATGCAAGCAGCAGGTAACGGGTCTCTAGTGGAATGGGTAGGGTTAGGGTTTCGGGTGGGATTCTAGTTGGTCTAGTTCTAGTTGATGCTAGTTAATTCGGGTGGGATTCTAGTTGATCCAGTCCCAAACCTTACACAGTTGGACAGCCGCTGCTTCTTGTGATGCCTTTCCAGCTCGTTTACTTCTCGTCATGTTCAGACGCTTACTGGCGGTGGGTGCCTTCAGGCCTTGTAGCACAGTTCTTCACTGGCACCAGGGAGTGACTTACTTTGGCCCACATGGACATGCTCATCTGCAACACCAGCCGTTGGACGCACCCTGGTCTCGATGACACCCTGTAACTTTGACCCGCGGCCATCTGTTGTTCATCCTTGCTCCCTGTGCGGGAAAGTTATGATCGCCCATCCACTCCCGCCCCGCTGGTTGTTGGCACGTCCTTCTTCACCTGGCCTTGTGCTACCCTGCCCTTCCTTCAGGTGTGTGTATGAGCCTGTGCTCTGTCGCAGGCGTAGCCGCAGCAGGGGCCTCGCCCCCCTCTAGTGTGATCACTGCATCGGAAGAGCTGCTTGATCTGTCAGCCGCCGAGGACGCGCTGCGGCTGCTGGTGGTGCTGCTGCGCAACAGGGTGGTGTGCGGGACGAGGGCGGACCAGCGCATGAGACAGGTCGGTGTGCATGCGGACCTGTGGCCAGGGAAACGAGGCCGTGAATGGTTCAAGATGGTCGGATATGATGGCACACTTCTTATATCATTCATCGCACACCGGAGGAAGCTGGCTGCTGCATCAATCGTGGCACATTATGAGGCAAACACCACCACGCGCATAAGGCACACAATCACGCTCTTGCCTGCATAGACAAAGTCAATCCGCTCTCCATGCACATGTGGACCATGAACGCTACTGGCACCAGTGAGACACGCCCACCTCAGCTGTGAAGCACTGGGTGTTGCCGTGAGATGATCCTGTATGCAAGCTTCGCACCTGTGTACGTCACTGCTTGGGCACATGGTTTGGTTGCGTTCCAACACGCCACACAGTCCTTGCTGAAGGCCAATGCTTCTCCTGTGTGTCCTGCAGCTGTTGCTGCACAGCCTGGCCCTGTCGGACGCAGGTCACTCGCAGCTGGTGGACGCGCTGCCCTCGGACCTGCAGCAGCGGATGGCAGAGGTGGACACGGTGCGTGCGAAGCAGTAAGGGGAACATGGCAGGCTGAGAGAACATGGCACAAGCTGACTGCTATATCATGGGATGTACAATGGCAGCAGCAACAGCAGCAACAGACAGCAACTGCAGCAACAGCAGGTGGGTTCTAGGGACACGTTACCGGCTCTTCCACCAACTGCCAGGCTGGATTTATGCTTTACGACCCACCGATTCACCACTAGTTTTCATTTGCGGCACCCCTTCTGCGCATTGTGCGCATTGACATTGACTTTGACAGGGGGCCACAGCAGCAGCAACAGCAAAACAAGAAATCACATAGTTCTTCAAGCAGTCGCCAACATGGTGCTGTTTTGAATGCACCTCTAATGCACTGCTGCTACATCTGATCTTGCCGGTGACTTGCCCTGCGTGTGTGGACACTCAGGGTTTTGAATACTGATCAGCCCTGGTGGGACACCACCACAACGTCAAGAGCATCCCTTCCCACAGCGACACATCCTTGCGGTTTCCAACACTGGTCTAGTCATGCAGTGACCCACATGTGTGGATGCCGAGGTTCTGAATCCCGAGATGGCTGGAGGACGCCACCACAATAATTATCAAGAGAGACACCCCTCTCCAAGAGCAGCTGGGCAACTGAAACACGATGCTGTTCCATGCTGCCTTTGCAAGTGTTGCCGCCCCTGTTGCTTGACCTCGTGTGCAGGTCCTTGCAGCCCTGGCCACGTACCGCCCCCCCTCCCTGTCCTCCGCCGGTCACTACTGCCTGCGCAAGGAGGCGTGGGCCGAGTTCGACCCGCACATGCACCACCTCACACGCAGGACCCTGCCCAGGGCGCTGGAGAGAGCGGCAGCGGTATGAGGGTGGTGGTATGCACTAAAAGCAGCCTCAATTTCACGTCAATGTCGACGGATCTACGGGTAGATGTACGGATTCTACGGGTAGATGTACGGATTCTATGGGTAGATGTACGGATTCTACGGGTAGATGTACGGATTCTATGGGTAGATGTACGGATTCTATGGGTAGATGTACGGATTCTACGGGTAGAAACTTTGGATCTATGCTTCTGCACGAATGGGTTTAGTACGCAACCAGTCACGCGCCGGACAGAGTGGGCGATTGCTTTGGCATCCAGCAGGACGCCAATAGGCAGAGGGCAGTTGGTGAGCAGCTAGCAGCCATTCAACGCCAGCATCAGACACAGCTGCGAGGCCATTTGTTGCCAGTGATGACATTTGGGTTGCAATGATTGCTTACACAGGATGTGATTGCACGTGGCCTGCTTCCTTGCTGCAGGCAGGAGTGTGGAAGCCCCACTGGCAGCTGCGGGGCCCCGCCATCCCGCTGCCCCACAGCCTGCAGGGCATGTGGCAGGTGCTGGAGCAGCCGCAGCTGGTCAGGCTGGTTGCGTACGTCATTCAGGTGGGCTACTTGGTGTCGCAACCGCAGGCACCAGCAGTTGCACCAGTTATTTTGATACAAGTCGCAAGCCAACCACGTGTGGGCGTGTGAGGCCCTCTCATGAACCGTACCATTCTTACATGGTTGCATGACAGTTTCTGAGATCAAAGTGGCAAGCAATCTCATGTTGCAATGCCAGCTATCCTCGGCAAGCATGACATCTTGGCAGCATCATGGGTGCTGCGGTGTGTGTGCATGTGTTGCAACGCCTTGTTCACAGGCTGTACGCGACCGTAACCCAGTTTTGCACCCTTGGATCAGTTTTGCACCTTGTTAACAGTAGCCAACACGCGTTGCCGGGCACATGCGCTGCAGCATTAGCAGATGTACATCGGTTTCAGCCCTGTTGACGAGCAAATGGTGCCGTATCCCTGTCTTTGCTGTTGGCTGTTGCAGCACCACGTGGCGGGCGGTGCGCCCCGGTTATCGGAGGAGCTCGTCATGTCAGCGCTCAACCTCTTGGCACTGCAGCTGCAGCACATGGAGGTGGGTGCTAGGCGGCCTGTGCCGATGTCTGTTTGTGCCCCGTGTGTGTTGTTTTACATCAAGAGCTCAGAGAGCAATGCAGACTCTCACTTCAACTCTGGGAGCTCTGAGAGCAATCCAGACACTCACCTCAGCTCTGGGAGCATGGAGAGCAATACAGACTCAAAAGCGCTCAGCAAACGAACAGGGGTGTCAAATGTGCTGCGTGTCTCAGTGTCCAGATTGATGTGGAGGTGGGTAGTGACCTGCCGGGGATGACAGCACTGAGGGCGTCACGCAATGCAGCAGCTGTCGTGGCAGTTGAGAAGTGAACAACCCCATGTGACCAACAGACGAAACACAGACGCAGCCATACATATATATATATATATATATATATATATATATATATATATATATGTCATACAGCCCTTTATTGCTGCACCACTGATCCAATCCAGTCGCACAGCAGACTCTTCCAGTCCAGAGGCACAGCTCCCACCGCCTGGCCGCCCGCCAATCATCATGCTGCTGAGTCACCCTCTTGGGTCCAGCTAGGCTTGGGAAGGGCTCCTGCACAGAGCTTGGACCCAGGGTACTTCATAGCCTTTTATGGTTTGGCGTGATTCCTGGATGGAATGGCTGGAGATGTCCGGGGGCCTGCCTGGATCTTTGGCATCAACTCTTACAATGTTCCGGGTCTCCTGGATGGCTCTTTTACATAATCCGGGAATACAGATTCGGAGGGGGCGCGTACCCCTGCGCATTGACCTCTCAACAACACTTCAAACCTTCAGCCATTCGTGTAAACTCATCCACTGTGGCACGATCTGCTGCCAGCCTCAGCTTCGTTGACGAGCCCCAGCAGCATCAGCCACTGGTAGTGTTCAGCCAACGAGCTGCACAGCTGACTTCTGTTTTAAGGGTTTGCTGTATGCATGCGTGCCACAGAGCGCAACAGACCAGTCAGAAGGCTACTCAAGGGCCAGATGTTGCGCAAGGACTGTCGCCCGAACCTTGGACTGTGGAGTTGCACTCAGCGCCTAACTCCACCATATTGCAGACGATTCAGGAGTTAAGGTCCTGCTATTGCATGGCATCTGGAAGAGTTTTTGAATCGCATGGCATTCAAACGAGGCTGGGAGTCGCCTGGCATATTCAAAAGAGTTTCACGGAACGCAAACAGGAAGCAGCAATTGTAGCTCGCGGTAGTCAACAGGTGTGGGTTATGGCTGACGAGCACAAAGTCAAGTAGGTTTTGTGTACGGCAACGGTGGGCGCCGCGGAAAGCCCACATGCATGGCCACATGCTCTCCACATGCATGCCATTCATAGAGCAGCAGTGCTTGCCTCTCTGCAGCGAGGGGCTCCCCCGGACAATGGCAGTGGCAATTTGTGCAAAATCCGGGATTTCCGGAACTCTGGACTTCTGGTATGCCCGGACAACGCCTGCTTTGCAGACCAAAAAGTTCGGAAGGTTCCGGCAATCGGCCAAATGTCCGGGTCCCGGACGGGATGAAGTTCTCTGCTTGGACCTGCATTCAGGCATCATCAAACGTGCCAAACATGGATGCAGGTTTGTCATACCGTCCACACCAGATAGCCCAGGCTGCGCCGCCCGTCATGCACCACCTTGCTGCTGACTAAACTTGTTGACATCGCAAATTCGTTGCCTGTTCAGGTCTTGATCAATCAAGCCTCATCATCACAAGGCACAGGCAGTCAGGCGGGGGCAAGCCCAGAGCACCGGGCTGCAGAGCAAGTGGTTGGTGCCATGGCGACCATGCTGCTGGGGCAGGCGCGGCGGGCACATGGACAGCCGTCACCTGGTGGGCAGTTGGGGCACTCATGGATAGCGGCATGGGCAGGCACATGGACGAATGTCACCGGAGGTTACTTGAGCCAACAGGTCATGGCTGGGCTTGTTGGGCAGGGGAACATGACGTTGCTGTCTTCACTACAAGGCTACTTCGTTGATCAGCGTGAGGCAAGTTAAATAACAGGCACAGCGTGTGTGACGCCACACATACAGCAAAACGGGTTGATCTCTGTTGCTTGATGCGCAGGCGTGCTTCAGAGCCTGCGGCAGCTGGCGTCAGCGGGGTCCGGGGGGCCGTCGGCACCGGGCCGTCTGGTGGCAGGGCATGATGTGGTGGACTGCAGCCAGTACCTGCTGTCAGAGGTGGGGACACAGTGGGGTAGGAGAGGGCAGGTAGGGCAGCAGCATGCATTGGGCTACCGTCCGTTCTTCTCTTGAGGATCAGCACACCTCGATTGAGCTGTAAGACAGGCGGGTTGTAAAAAGTGCTGGGCTTTTGGCCCCTATCTGAGTGCTCAGGTCGTCAGCACAACAATTCGCACATGCATGCCAGCAGAGTGAGATGGAGGAATCTAGGCTCAGGGCACATGCAGCTGGCAGCTAGGCATTTAGTCTGCAGCAATCCAGCTGGCGCTCACGCTTGGTCCAGACTGGCTTGCTAGCCCATCACGATCACACCTTCCGTCCAACCCACTGTGTTCCATGTTGTCTTTCCTGTGCGGCCACAGGCACAGCGCGTGCTGCAGCTAGCGCGGAATGCACAGCTTGTGCCCGAGGGCCTGTGGGCAAAGGGTGACGGACAGGCGGGGACAGCGGCGGCGGGGGCGCAGGGCACGGGGATGGGGGGCGCAGGTGCAAAGGGACCGGGCGAGGGCACACCCGCACCTGCAACCACGGGGGAGGATGCAAAGGCCAAGGCACGACAGAGGCAGGTGAGCACAGGCAACCGACATCAGTCAGGGCGGAGACAGGTGAGCACAGGCAGCTGATGCACCACCCAGCGCACAATGTGTGCGCCGTGCAAGTGCTTGACGGCATGGCAAGGGCTGCCCACGTCATTGCTTTTGCCTTGGAAAGAAGCCATTCAAGGGTTGAGCAGATGCAGGCAGGGGTCAGTTTCGCAAGGTAAAAGGGCATTTGTTTGCAAACTCGGCTGGAGTACGTACTGCACAAGCCTGGTTTTGAAGTTTCGGTGGTCAAAGGTTGTCGTCCAGTCAGTGCTTGTAATAAGGACTAGCAGTAAGGACTGTAAGTTGCACAAGTTGGAAATCAAGACGTTACATCATTTTGAGGCCTCAGTTTGCATCTGGTGGTCATTTGTGTTGGCCTACACCAGGTTATTTCCCAGACAGTGGTTGTAGCACTAGAGCTGCTTCTTGACATGCCTTGCGTCATGTCGTGCTCCAATCTGCACTGGGGACCACAAGCTTTTGCGTCTGCACGGCCGCAGCAAACTATGATGGAGAGCATGAAGGCGGCCCAGGCGGCGTTCATGCAGTCCAAGGGCCAGCCCATGGGTGCGGGGTCAGGCCGGCCCAGCCCCGCTCAGGGGGCGACCGCTCCTCACGGCAGTGCGCCCGCAAGGGCCATGGAGGGGTTAGAAGGGGCGGTGGAACAGGAGGAGGAAGAAGAGGAGGAAGAAGAGCAGAGGCATGCTGTGGGTGTGCGTACAGAGGCTGGGAGGCAAGGGGAGGAAGAGGAGCAGGGGGAAGAAGAGGAGGGGATCGTGGGGCTGATGGATTTGGAGGACGATGGAGTCGACCGCTTAGCCACCCGTCCCCGCGTCGCCCGTGTCGTCCCGCGCTCCCCGGCCCTAGGCACGTGGTCCCATGTGGCCGGGGAGTGTGTGCTGTGCCAGTCATCCAGTACCAGTAAGATGGGACCGTTGGGTTGGGTCGGGCATGTGGGCGTGTGTGCTACCCTCTCCGTGCCGCTCATGCCCGATAGACAGACAGCCATGCCCATGAATGGACCGTTCACACTGCAACCACCGGCAGCGGAAGCACAGCACAGTGCAGGGGTTACAGACTCAGCACAGACGGCTCAGGTGCCCTTGCAGCCCTTGGGAGCAGCACTGGGTGGTGCTGATGGGGGTGGAACGGCAATGGAGCAGGGAGAGCGTGGGTCGCAGCAGCAGCCATCCGGCACAGGGGCAGGGGCAGCGACAGGGGCAGGGGCAGGGGCGGTAGCAGGGGCGGCGGCAGGGAAAGGAGGGTCACAGGGCACTTTGCAGTTGGGGGAGGAGATCGTGCGGCGGCGGTTGCGGCGGCATGGGCCCGCACTGAGCATGGCCGACTGGCAGCCGGGGTGCCACGTGCTCAGCTGCGGTCATATGATGCACCTCAAGTGCTTCACAACGTACAGGTGAGAACATGCAGTTTGGCTACTGTCAAGTGCTGCTACTCTCCTATGTCTACTCACGCCTTCTAACACATTTTCAGCTTCATACCGGACATCCTGGCATTGCTCACTGCCGCTTCAAAAGTTTGATAACATTTGCTGCACGCCCGCCACCTTTTCCTTACTGACACTGCTGGCTGCTGCTTTCAAACACCTTGCTCACATTCATCGCGTCTACGCCTTCTTTGCCTTACTCAGATGAGTTGCCCCATCCTGTTGCCTTGCTGCCAGGTTCAATCTGATGGGCACCGCGCTGAGCGACCCCCTCTTCCCCGGCTACCACCTCCTGAGCACGGCGCGGCGTGAGTTCCTGTGCCCCATGTGCCGGCGGCTGAGCAACTGCCTGCTGCCGGCCGCACGCTTCACATGGCGCCCAGCGGCAGCGCAAGCCGACACCACGGCCAGTGGTGCCGCCGCAAGCATGGCCCAGGTACGGGCACACTGGAAGCGCTGTCACGCTTTTCCGCATTCAAGAGGCTGATGCCTGTTGTCATGCACTGTGAATTCCCCACTCACCTTGCCATTACCCCACACTATTGCTACACAAGCTGGCCTCCCTGCCATCACCTGCCCCAGACCATCAGTGGGCCATGTCCCAGTATTGCCAAACTAGCAACGCCCTGTTGCAAGCGGTCTGTCAGTCTTTCAGTTGTGATCCCTGCCAAACTGTCATTCACATCAGCCAACGCCGTCACGTGTACGGGGTGTGCTGTGCAGGCGTCTGGAGGTCAAGGTCCCCAGGGTGCCACATCCAATGGTGATGAGCAACACACTGCGGTCCATGCAGCACATGCACAAACCAAGGTGGCACGAGTCTCCATGCTTGGCAGCAGACGTCCTAGTGGGCCTGCACCCGAGCAACACCCAGACAGTCCACACTCCACCGCACCCAAGGAGTATGAACCAACAGGGGCAGCACGCGGCGTCTCAACCGGCGCACCCAGCACTGGCCTGCTTCAGGGTGCAGACCTGCTGTTGTCAGGCCTGCCCGAGGTTCATGCTGCAGCTAACAGTCCACGTGGTTCGAATCAGGCTGCACTACTGGCTACCACCAGTGCAGCGATTGCCGCCCCGGCGCCCCGGCGGGTGACAGAGGCGGCCGGTGCGTCTGTCAGCCGATCCGCACCCTCCCAGTCAGGTCAGTGCAGAGCCATGCCTGAAGAGTGCTGATATGAAACAGCTCGATATCAACGACACATTGAACAGTCGGTTCCCACCTACAACAAGCCTGGCTCAAGTGGTTTGACGCGCCTCAAGAACATCGAAACCAGCACCACCGGCTTGCTCCCCCTGCCAAGTCCGTTTCCGTGTCGAGTTTGTTGTGATCTGTCTTTCACCTTCCAGGCGGTCGATTCTGGTAGGAAGGGCTACCTTACAAGAAATTTGAGCGGCCAGTTTGTTGACGATGCCCTGTCACTGCGCCTTACAATCACACTGCCTTTGCAACGTGTACGGAAAGTTGTCGTCCCCGCGCAGGCGGCCCTGAAAGTGAGGCCAGGATGGGGGCGGCGGTGCAGCGGGTGGGAGCGGGGGCGGGGGCGGATGCAGCGCCTGCCCGTGACAGGCGATCGGTCGAGTCCCGGGACGCGCCCACATGGGCTGGTGTGGCTGCATGGGCCTATGGGGACGTAGCATCCCTAGCACTGGACCTCAACAAGCAGGTACTGATCAACAAATGGCGATGCACGCACTGCCACGGACAATAGTCTCATCTGAAGTTTAACCTGAGCGCACCAATGTGCAGTGGGTGGCAGATAATGAGCACATGTAAATCCAGCTTGGTCCCAAAAAAAAAGAAAGACGCAGTATTCACTATCTCTGTCCACATCCACAGTCCAATTCCCTGAGGTTGTTCCCTTCTCCTGCTGCCACACTGCTTCCAGTGGCGTTTCTGTCAACTGTCCCAGAACTGGCAAACATCTTTTTTTTTTGGAAAACCAGACTCGCAACATGACCGCAGTTCTGGGACAGTTTGCAAGAACGGCACTGGAACCAGCTGGAATCGCATTCCAGCTGTTGCACTGCATTAATGGCAAGACCATCAGGTTCGCTACACGAGTTCCTCTATTGACAGTCGAGGCGCGTGCGCTTTGGGTCGTTGGAATTGCGTGTGTCCTGTGCCCCTTCTCCTGTTCGGTTTTTGGCATAACGTTCAAGTGGCATGACGGAACCAAAGGATGGCCTTGATGACTGCTCCGTATGCCTGGCGCGGAGTCCATTCGCAAACAGCATCTTGATGACGACAAGCAGGCCATGCTCAGTGGGCGCTCTTTGTGGTTGCTTGCACAGGTATCCATCGAGGTGACCAGGCACACCTCGTGTGTGGAGCGGGCCCTGGAGGCGCGTGCCCTGCTCACAGCCAGGGAGATGGCGGCGGCAACCAGCCAAGTGCTCGTCAACACCCCGCCACCTACCGCACCGCAACCCGCTGCCGCTGCTACGGCAGCAGCAGGAGGAACAGGACAGGCAGCAGACGCTACCACGGCTGACGGCCAGGCTACGCAGGCGATCCCACCGGCCGCCCCAACTGCAGCTGCAGCAGCCCCTACCGGACCGGTAGCAGAACAACAAACGAGGCGGTCGCCTGCGGGCGCAGGCGGGGCGGGCACGGCGCCTGCAAGCGGCGAAGGGTCTCAGTCTCTGCAGCCCCCAATCGCCGTGACGATCTTTTTGGAGCCTCCCAATGCGTCACGTGCTCAACTGACGCTTGCTCCTGGCACCCTTCCCACCTCAAGCGCGCCGCAGCAAGGCCCGTCCGCACAACCTGCCGCTGTACCTTCCCCCAGCACTGGCCCTGGCTCTCTACCCACTTCAGCGGGCGCATCAACAGCACAGCAGAGTACACCTGAGCTGGGTCCGGGGCCGCACTTTGATAGGCCAGTGGCAGCGACCGCTGAGCCGGCGTGGAGGCCAGCCCTACATGGCGAAACGGTGGCGGAGGCGCGCAGGCGTTGGCAGCATGAGCCGCTTGCGCCCGCTGTCTGGGGACTGCTGGCGCACAACCTTGCACACTGGTAAGAACCGCACATGCGCACTGCACAAGCATGCATGCACATCGGCGTTCGTGTGTAGGCTCTTCAGTGGCGCACTGCACATGCATGCACATCAGCATGTACCTGGCTGTTCTTTACAACCTTGACAAAGCTGTTTCTGTCTACCGCATCACATAGCCTGCGCGGGACCAAGGCCTGGCTGCATGACCTGTGGAGCATAGTACAGCCACCTGATTACAACCATGATGCTCGTCTGTACAAGCACGTCCTGACTTTGCAATGGTTTGTGTTGCGGCCAGAAGATATTGCCCACCCTGGATGAGTATGCAATAGTTCATGTGATGCACCTCAGCCAGGAAGATGTTGCTGATCATCCATTAAACCTGCCTTGAATTACAGGGAAGCGCTGAGGCGGCCGGTTCTGTTAAGCGGCAGTGGCGGCCCATTGCTGGACCCCCAACCACCCGAACAAACCGGCATGCCCGCACAAGCCCTCCCAGCAGACCTACCCACGTCCCTTACCACCACAGGAGCCCAGCCCAGCACTGCAACAGGGGCATCAGCGTCAGTCAGTGACGCGGGGCCCAGCACGTCCCGCCCGCCTGCCATCCACGCCCACCACCGCCGCACCCTCCCGCCTGGCAGTGTCACTGGGCAAGAGGTAGTGGAGGGAGCCCACCTGACCGCACTGCAAAGTGTGACACAGCTGTGTGTGGGGCTTGGTGCTGGAAGCAACGATGGCATGAGTGCTGCACAGCAGCTGCGCTCAACGCTTGCCTGGATACTGGCCCGGGATGACAGCATACCTGCAACAATTGGCACACCACCAGACCACGCACATGCTTCACGTGCCCGGCCACGGGCAGGCGGGATTCCACCTGGCCCACAGGAGACGCTCAGCAGCGGCCCAGTGTCCACCTCAGGCATGCCATCCAGCACGCTGCAGGGTCCCATACAGATGGTATCCGAGCAGGCTCCACAGGACGTGCAAGAACCAGGAGGACTGCAGTTGCTGGGACAGCAGTCCAGCAACCCAGCATCACAACCACCACAAGCAGCAGTGTGTGCAAGTGCAGGGCTGCTGACTGAGTATGACACCACCATTGCCCACGGCGTGTTGAGGGCATTCTTTGACAAGCAGCACGGTCAAGCAACAGCAGGTGGCTTGCGTGTTCTGGCCAGCCGCCAGGCAGCTGACGTCCGACAGTTAATAGCCGACCCCTTGCTTCTCATTCTTGAGCTCCTCGCTCTCACACTCACAGCCCATGGAGCACCCAACCACCAACAACCGCAGCAGCCAGCAACTCCACAAACCGACTTCGCCCCGCCATCCATCCAGTCGCAAGTACCGGCAACACACACCCAGCCATCAACTGCAGTGACACAGACTAAACAACTGCAGCACACGCCAGCAGTGCTGCTGTCAGGAGTGCTGCAGATTGTACTGCCTATTGCAGCACTGCAAGCAGCTGCCTGGCTGCTCACGGCCAGTCACGACCAGCCCCAGGACAGGCACACAGAGGCACTTACATGGCAGATGGACATGCTGCAGGGCCTGCGGCTGATGGTTGCAGACGCCGACCAGGCGACAGCCAATGTATGGGAGTCCGTCGCTGCACATCTCTTGCCACTGCTTGTGAGTGCTCAACCATGTGTTCGCCTTATCTACACCTGACCGTGCCAGTAGATTGCTAGGGCCTGTCCATGCTTGTCCCCTCATGCCAACGCACCGTCGTTTCAGTTTCTGGAAAGCAGTTTTTTGTGCCAGTCATGCCTGCCAGTGCTGCCTGCCACTCATACCATTGCCGCCCACCTGTGCCACGTATGTAAGAAGACAACATCATCACCACCTAATCAAAAGTGAAAACAATGTCAAAGCCCTAATTTAACCTTGGCCCCCAATTCTGTAGGTGCGCTGCTACCTGTTGCACAAGCTGCTGCAGCAGCAGCGCCCCGCATCGGACGACCCTCTCATCCTCGCCTACGCTTCACTCTACCTGGAGCCTGATGCACCCTCCCACGCCGTGAACGGCAGCACGCCATCCGACATGCCCGCATCATCAGCACAGCAACAGGTGCCGGTTCATGCACCTTCGGTGACTGGTTTTCTGGCTCATGCATGGACCAGTCTTCAGGGCGCCATTCGATCTCAGATCTCAGATAAAAGTACTATCTCTGGTGGTCAGCTGGGGGACAGCCAGTCAGCGAGCGCTGGGCAAGGGTTGAGGGGGAGGGGGTGCCAGTGCATGCAGCTGGCTGACAGGCTGTGCAGTCACATGGGCGTGCAGGGATTGGAACAGGCGGTTAGAGAGGCGTTCCTGCACGTGACTAGGCCCACTGCCCAGCAGTTGCAGGCAGCATCACTGCTGTCCGGGCCACATGCGTCCACTTCTGAGGCAGCTGGCAGTCAGGTGCTGATGCGGTGGGCTGGGCACATAGCATGGGCAGCCGGGGCTCCGCTAGGAGCGACCACAACTCAGATTCCCTCACATGCCGAAACCAGCGGAAGGCACAGAGGCGCCAGAGGGGACCATAAGGCCCTGGCAGGGGCCATGCAGCTGATGCAGTGTGTGCCGAGACCACTGGCTGTGCTGGTCGGCGCACCCAGCCTCATCCAGCTTCCACGCACGTTTCAGGATCTGTTTCTGCAGCTCTCTGACAAGGTGAGGGCTGAGGGCCACTGGCAGCCAAAGAGCGAGGAGGGCAAAGCATGAGCAAGGGGGAGGACTGCACAGGTTCAGCACGAACAAAGACTTGCTCTGCAGCACACGCGGACAGTAAATAGGATCAGCTGGGTTGGAGGCAGGTGGCAGAACATCAACCAGCCAGCAGTAACTCACGGGTGGTTGTTGCACACCGTGCGTAACCATCTCTGGCACTTCCAGCTGCTTGCACTGTGTGGGATTCTGGTCTTGCTAGCTCTCCCCTCGCACACTTTCTCACGTTGATTTCCGTGTTACCTTACCCTTGCAGGCGTGCTACATGTGTGGCAAGGTGAGTCACTGGCTCCGGAGCATAGCACAGGGGAGGGGCTGATCCAGCAACACTGTATGCAAGCAAAAACAGGCCTGTTTTGTGTCTGCCCTGTTTCGTGCAAGTGAGCACAGCCTGAGAAAGCTGTATTTGCATTCAGACTGGTGGCATTTTGTGTTTCATTTGCCGACGCTACCCGTTGCCGTGTCCTGCTCGTGCCTCTGTGTGTGGTAGGTGAGCGAGCAGCCCAGCCTGTGCCTCCTGACGGGGCGGCTGGTGTGCTCCTGGTGGCGCGGCTGCCGCAGCAACCACGGCGGCGGCCTGCTGCACGCCATGGAGGCGTGTGGGGGCAGCACTCTGATGCTATCACTCAAGAGCACCAAGGTCAGCGGCTGCTGGGGCCACGGCGCACGCACGCTTCAACATGTTGGGATCAAATGCTTCGACTGGACTGTGCATGGGCTGGGATTTTATACGAGCCGTGCTGAGGTGTCTGTACAGAACCACGCAACGTCTGCACAAAGTTCTGGGACAATTTGATAGGTTCATATGGTGACTGTTCGATGCATATTACAGGCTGTTGTGCGTGAACACACAAGAGATCGCCTCAGTAGTGGCGGCTTTGGCTGGATGGATGTGGCCAAGTTGCCTTGTGTGTATTGATATTTAGCAACGCACGGACAAGGCAACGTGGTTGCTGACAAGCACGTAGCGCTGGCTGCTCCTGCTCGATTGTCACGCCAAACGTGTCCTGTCCGCTGCCCGGTGCAGGTGATGTGCTTGCGCCCAAACCGCCTGACCATCTGCCAGTCGCCCTACCTGGACTCTCACGGGGAGGAGGACACGGACCTCAAGAGGGGCAGGCCGCTGTTCCTCAACGCACAGGTGGGACTGTGATGGGATGAGCCGGAGATGGGATGTCAGGAGATGGGACGCCAGCTGATGGGATGTGACATCATTGATGGGATGAGCCCAGTTGGTTGGGGCAGGCGGAGTTTGGCGTGCAAATGGCAGGGTGCACTTCCGCCTCGTCAGCATTTGAAGGTTGGGGCTGTCTGAATCGTGACCGGTTGTCAGTTTACCTGGCCATTACTTTGGTGTGTTTTTGATGTGGTTAATCATCCCGTGCTGCAGCCACCACTGGTTGGACACTACTGGCAGTACAGTGTACGAACAGCAGGGCAACAAACAGGAGTACAGCGCGCAGGGGTTGCTGAACATGAAGTTTTGAGATTCAGTGAGCAATCGGCTTAGCCTCTGACATAGCTCGTGCTTTCTGACACGGCTGCAGGTGTATGGGCAGCTGGACAGTCTGTGGGCAGCATCCGCCACAGAGTTTGACTCGCATATGCTGCAGTCATCACGCGTTGACCTAGTGTTCCTGTGACCGTGTGGGGTGCCCTGCGTGTGGCATTGCCTCGACCTTGTTTGTGGCATTGCCTCGCACACTGGTGGTGGGATGGCAGACCAAGCTCATTTTTGCTTTTGAAAGTGTCTGTTGAGTGTCTGTGATTAGGTGATGGTCTGCTGTTGTTTTCAGTGGCCAAGACCACTCCTCGATTGCAGGGTGTTTGCATTGCGTAACTTGGACTGGCTTCCAATGCAACTTTGCGAGTGTGTGAGTTTTCGTGCGCGAGTAGCCGAGTGTGGGGACATGTTACACGGAGGGAGTGCACACCAGGACATGTCCAACGCAAACATCAACTACTGACGCAAATTGCAAAAACTTCTTCTAGTACAGGGAATGCTCGTCTCTGCCGGCGCCATGGTTGGCAGGCATGCGGGCAACCTGCACCTTCTACCCAAAGTAGCGTGTGGTGTGCATGCTGTCACGGGCCTGTCCCCGTGCGTCACCAAGGTTACTCTTGTCACCAAGGTTACTCTCGGCAAACATGAAGTTGTTGGGATTTGACAATGTCATTATCTTTACAACAGCACGTGTGACTTGGTGTGAGCCGCAACACAAGGCTTCATGCAGTACAGAACATTCAACTGGCCAGTCCAAGCCAGTCAGGGGAAATGATGCAGGACCAACAACTCGTAGGTCACGCTGTTTGGTCAAACATGCTCTGGTCGTCTTGCCCACCGCCCTTTGAACACACAGCATGCAGCAGCAACTCGTAGGCTAGGCCAAATGTGACGACCACGTGTGCATTTCCAACCGAAACTAACGTGCACACTATCGGATTGTGCACAGCCGTTGAAGACATTCCTCGTGCAGTACAACGCAAGCGCACAAGACAGGCTGCGAAAAATGCTTCCAATCAATACATCTTAAGTAATGGGACCCAAAAGCAAGGTCAAAAGTCAAAACACAGGACGGGAACAGGACGACAGGAACCCAACATAATATGATCACAGGTTCCGCTGCGTCCAGAGACGGTCATCGCTGCAGAGGATGCCGTAATGGCCGATGTCGGAAGGTTGTTGCCGGAACTCCGTGGGATTTCCATGCCAGGACGGGGACAACAATATGGGGTGGACAAGCCTGACATCACGCTGTTCCAGAAACTGTCAGGGCAGGGCGTTCTCAGCGATTTCAGCGTAAGGTACAAAGTCAACAGATGCAACAGGTCAACAGGTACAACAGGTCAACAGGTGTCTAGAGTCGTGATCCTTTGTCTAGTTTGTCTAGAGTCGTGATCCTCGTGGGCGAACCCATCCCACAACAGCCACATTTGTCGACGAACTTGACTCACCTTCCTCCATGAACTTAAAGGGCAACGGCCTCCATACCTCCCTGGTGAAGCCCAGCTCAGGAGGTACGCACAGGCACTCAGATTGGCTGACCTTGGCACCTTACTGCTCAGCAGTGTACAGTTACAAACAAGTGGCTTGACCTGGTCAACGTCCTTTGTGACTGGGTAGTGCCCTTGCGGTTCGAGGCTGTGGGTACGCAACCTTCTGCGGCTGTGCTTGCAACCCTCAATCACAACAGCAACCTGGGCTACACAACCTGTGCTCTTTGGGCGGCGTTATCCAACAGATCAAGTGTGTTTACACCCAACCAGCAAGGAGGTGAAGAAGTAAGCTGGCTGTAGTTGGCAGTTTTGCATGGAGCTGACCCGCACAGTTTGACCAAAAGCCGGTTGTGGCTGCGTCAGACCAAAGTTTGAGAGCAGCTAGCACTGTACGACCTCGAAGTGTACCACAGATAGTCTCCCTGAATTTGCTCTCTATCTCTGTCGAAATGGTTGAATTAAGCAGTCTTTGGGTCACGCCGCTCATTCCATGCTACCCGGTGAAGTGATAGATGCGGCCTGCCGTTGAACTGCCGTTGCATGCATCCGTGCGTGCATCGCCGAAAAGCAGACCTGTGCCGACACACCAGGCTATGGAGACCCATCAATGTGACCCAGTTTTCTTAGTGAGGCTTTCTGAGTCATTCACAGCGATTTGAAAGCGTGCGGTGATTCGCCACAGGCCCGCAGTGCCAGTTATGCTGCACCAACGCCGATTGCAAGCAGCACAGCGCTAGTAGCAGGCTTGTAACAGTATCCAATGTCAGCTTACAGGCGAGGAGCATCCATCTAGTAAACCTTGGTTCCGCCGTGGCAAGGACGGAGCTGCAACAATGCAGTCACGCACAAAGCATGCATGCATATGGTATGGGCTGGCCGTCTTGAGCCTTTGCCTGTGGCAAGCCAGCCCAGTGCATGGCATGTGCAAACTACGGTTCGAGGTCCAGCCAGCCGTCTCTACCTTCAACTTGACCGGCAACAACGGGGTGGTCACCCCACAAGGTATTCCTATCAGTGGGTGAGTGGCAAGCACTGTGGACGGCCTGCAATTCTTACCCTTGACCTTGAAGCTGCCAAGGTTCCCTGGACATGGGGAATGGACAACTTGACATGCATGCCATGAGGCTGGCGTCCGAGGCAAATGCGTTACAAACATGTGAACGTCCCACATACCAGAATTCCAATCATCATCTGGTTTGCAAGCACGTGGGTTGGCTTGCTTCTTGCAAGCTCGTGCCTGGGATCTCATCCTCGTTTCGTATTCAGAGTGAGCCATACTATCATAAAGGCCAAGGCGTTCAGTCTTGCCAAGAGCTGCACACTCAGGCACTCTTGAAGGCATACATTGCTCGCTTCACACAATGCAGGCCTATAACGGAGACCAAAGGCATCACCAAGGGTTTCTCAGGCGCAGTCTATGCCATTGCCCCCAGCCTGCCGGCCTGCCCCACCACACAGGCAGATTGGATTGCCGCCCTGCCTGCAATCACCTTCTCCAGCCAAAGCACACCCTACTTCTATTCCCCATTAAAGACCTACCCACCAGTACTGCCAGCAAGCACATTAGGTCAGCACTTTGAACTTGATGGCACAGTGCTGATCACAAAGCCAACATTTGCACAATGGTTAGGATTAGGGTCATGGGTTTGGGGGAGGGGCACAAATCACAAATGGGGGAGGGCTCCTCTGCAATCTGTAGATTGAACGATGAACTAGCGCACATGCACATATTCAGCTCAGGGAGGGCTGCTTCAGGTCACTAGATGATGAAGTTGACAACAGTCGCTGGATACAGGTCATGAGCAAGTTGACCTGCAGACACGTGTTGTTGTGTCACATAGCGCTCAGCCCAGGAGGGAGCCCCAGTCCAATATATGGATAGGACGACGTGTCATGCATAATACAAAGCAGTAGGCGCCTCAGCAACAAATAAGCACTCGCGTTGTTATGACCTGTCAGCATCAAAACGTGATGCATGCACCCCTTACCCCTACTGCAGGCTTCTCCTATGAGCCCAAGCTGGCTGAGTTCAGTTTGAACGGGACTCTGCTGGGATCTGCTACAGGCAACAGCTTCAACCTGAATGTGACCATCATCACGACCTCAGGTGGGCCATTGGGTTGCAGGGCCAAGGTTTGTGACTATTAAAGGTGTATGAGTAGGTTTGGGTTATATGGAAGAGTATGCTTTCATTTAGTTGACAGCCTTCAGATCATTGACATGGGATATCTTGCATACCAGTCTTTCTTCTGCTCTGTATCTGGCCTTGCCTATTGAATCAAGGGTCAGATTGCAGCTTGTTTGCATTGGTTGTGGCCTTGTGAATACACACTTCAGCACCAAGTTGCTGGCGTTCGTTCAGGTTGGCTGTTCACAAACACGTCCATCACGGGGGTGCGCTGGGACCCCATGGAGAACCTCACCAGCATCAGCACCAGCGCTGCAACACTCACACTGCAGGTGGGCTAGCTATGCTCAGCCAGGTATATGTCAGACCAAACTGCATGCAAGGCTCGCAGGCAGGTCTTTGACTGTGAGCATGCCAAGTTCCGAAACCACGCAACCACGTAATCTGAGACAGGAGCAGAAGCCAGTGCTTCGGATTTGTGGAAGATGGATTAGGCAATGCCCGCAGCTCGGTATGGCAGGCATGGAGTCTTGCACGAGCAGCTCCATGATTTGCTTGCCTGAGCGTTGGAATTTGCTTGCATGGGTGCTTCAGGCAAATGAGACCACAGGCACCACCCTGGTCACTCTGGACATTCCCCGGCTGAGCGTCAACCTGACGACTCCCCCAGGCAACCTCCTTCTGCCTGGGTCCACAGTACCTTGGACCAGCGTCACAAGCATCTATCTCAACGGCCGGTTCCAAGCGCAGGTGTGCCATGCACTGTGGAAGCTAGCCAGAAAGGTTGCATTCTGTCAGTTGCACTCTCACAAAACAGGGAGGCAACAAGCATGTGAACCGGATTCCGAAACACTCCAGACAACAAGTTTCACAAACCTCCAACACCCGAAGTGGTGCGACACATCAACTTGCATCAGTGACCGGACAGTTTCTGTCCCTCGCACGTCAACCAACGAGTACAGAATGAACGCTGTACACAGAATGAACGCTGAAGGGCATCAAATGCTCAGAGTTGACTCGGATCTTGTTGGCTGTAACCTGCAAGTATGCACGCACACGTACTGACAATGACGCTGGTGGTGACAATCACACAGACAAGCGCGCACACACACGAACAAACAAACAAGTACACACACACACGACCATACATCTGTCGATATGCAGGCCAGGCTGGGCTGTCCCACGTACTGTGGTGACCGGGGCCGCTGCACGGTGGCGTCCGGCACTGCGGTGTGTCAGTGCGAGTGCGGCTGGGCACAGGACGCGGCCGGCGCATGCACAGTGCCTCAGGTGATGACGGGGGTTTGGAAACCTACTGGTTTTGGAACTTTCCATGGAGGTGTACAGGCCCAATAAGCAAGCCAGGACTGAACCCCTTTACCATCTCTGCTGCTCGACACCTGTGTTTGCTATACATCAACTGGACGCACCCAACTGCTGCCATACCTTCTCATGCAACCATCACACGTTCAGGTGATGACGGGGGGTTGGATAATGCACCAGCAGTCCTTTGCAATGCGACTATGATGATGTTCTATATCTATGTACTTGAGCCGTCTTCTGTTCCGCTTGTGGGACGATACAGACGTCAAGACACGCACTCACCCGCAGGGGTCCTGTGATGTGTTTGGCAGCGGGGCCAGCGCCAACGGCACTACCATCATTCGGTACCTACCCGCGCCCGTCGCGCCCCCGCTGCCCCCGGCCCCCGTGTGCTCCATCAACGGCTCTAGCACGGACCAGCGGCCTGCCAGCAAGCCTGTGACGGCACAGGGTGAGAGGGGAGGGGAAGTGAAGCAGGACGGATGGGTTACAGCAGGCGACCAGGCATCGCAACAGTATCCATATGGCAAGCGCTTACGTCAAAGGACAGTGGTAGTGTGCTTTTCATCTACACTAGCTATCACGTGTCTGGTTCGGATATCTTGACACATCCATGTCTACTGTGCATGGTGACAGCCGCATGCTTCAAGGTCCTGTAGTGTCCCACCGCATTCGTGTTAGACACCCGGATGCTGTGATGACTTCTGTGTTGTGTTCAGCCATTGTGTACGCTGATCCTCATTACAACATATGCATGCCTGTGGTTCGTTCCTAAACCATGCACCATCGGTCGTCTGAACACATGAGACGTGTGCCTTTCAACTGTAGGCGCTTGCGACACAGGTTACGGCCTGAACGTGTTTGGCACTTTCTGCAACCGGTGCTCCGAGGGCTGGGCGGGCCAGGCCTGCAGCCTGTGCCAGGCAGACCTGCCGTGCCAGGTGGGAGGCGAAGACTGGGGCAGGGTAGATGAGAGATTCTCAAGGGCACGTGTTCGGCCGGTAGCATAGGCTGCAAAGCATATTTCGAGCCAAGTTTTTAGTTGCACATGCTGTATGCACACTAGCATCAGGAGACACAATAGCAGGTGAGCTGTGACGCTCGGAATGGTTTTATGCCCTGAATGCAAGCACTCAATTGACTGGGCGCTGCAACCTGAGGTTCGAGAGCGCACGTTCAGGCGGTGCATGTAACGTTCTGGGAATCTCATGACTGGCAATGGACAGGCTGGCTACGATCCCCTCTACGCTTGCTGCTAACGCAACCATTGTCACCCTTGTGATGTGGGAGGTTATGTCACCCTTGTGATGTGGAGGTGCAGCCTCAAATGGAGCCTTCCAGAAGCCGACCTCAATAACTATTCGTGTTATGGTGCTTTCTATAGTAGTTCTGACCCTCGCTGGGTTCTATTCCCAAACGCGGAACAACAATCCTTTCGCAGCCCGCCATTCTGCAGCATCAGCTCCACCCACTGAGAACATCATTATCTAAGATTTCTATGGTGCTTGCAGGTTGCTAGCGGCTCCTCTGTTGCCCAGTGTCTTCGGAACGCCACCTACCAGCAAAGGAGTGTGGCCAAGAACTACACCTGTGACCTCACGGACCCCTCAGTGGTCGGGCTGCTGGGCAAAACGCTCCAGTTCGAGTGCAGCACGCTCCCGCCTGCCAATGCAAGCAGTACCCCTGCAGGTGGGCAAGGGGCGACAGAGGATGCCTAGATGTGGGATTCAGAGGTGTCACATAGCCATTACTCCAATTGTTGCCAGTGTCAGCCACTTGGGTGGCTTTTTTCATTTCTCGCTACATTGGGTCACTGCACGGTGAACCGCCTCTGTTTGGTGTCAGTAAGGTCGGAAAAGGAGGCAGTGTTGCAAAGGGAGATGCACACACAAGATCACCCCATGCCTGCCTGCCAGTTGACCCTTGCAGTCCTTGCATTGAGCTCAGGGCTGTGCCTTGCCATCTACTACCTAGCCCGCGACGAGGGCTCCTTGTACTTTATAGTCGCATCAACCATTTTGTTCAAGCGTTCCGCTCGCCCACCCAATGGGCCCTTTGGCCACACAAGTAGCGCTCACAGTTGCTGGTTTCAGCAATCCACATGTCACTGCCATGGATAGCCTCTGGTGTGTCCTGAGCTTGGTTACATTCGTTTTAGCCACTATTGATACGACCTTTCGCTACCCTACTGCACCATCACTGCACGGTGCATTGAATTCATGGTCAACTGCATCCTGCTCAATACCTTAATGTGCTGGCACCCACCGGGCGCTTCAGCAACACTCATGCCACTCACAAATGTTCATCAGCATCCCTTGCTTGTGCTTGCAGTGGGCATAGTTTCCGGCAGCGGGTTCACTTCAGGCACCACCTCGCCTGTTGGCGTGAGCCCCTTCTGCACGCTTAGCTTCCGCATGACCACCTTTGCTGCTGGCTCGCTAGCGCGCTGCACGGGTTGGGGCTGTACCTTTGGCCGCGGCACCTCGCGCGTCAAGTGCAGTGTGGTGCAGTGCCAGTGCCCCACGGGATGTCTCAGTGAGTGCCAGGGACTGTGCAGGCAGGCTTGGCCATGCTCCTGACGCCTCAGAGTAAGGTCATCTTCATTCAAAGTGTTATTATCTAAACATAATCAAACAGTATCAGAATTGTGAGCGTGTTCAAAAACTCAGACAAACTCACTGGCACTGTATGTTCAAACTCCGGTTGGTTGCTCACGACATGGCTGTAGATGCGACGTACTTAGTGTGCCTGACCCGGCAAGCGTGGCTGTTGCTGACTGTTCCTGCTTGCAGCCACGGACGGCACCGACATGGCCCCCACTTTCACCGGCATCACCGGCAGCATCGCCATCTCGTGTCAAGACCCTACAGCAGGCAGCTTCACACAGGACTGCACAGTGGAGCTGACCGGACTGCCGATTGCGGCAATTGACGCCCGGTGCAACACGTCAGAGTGCTACAACTCAGAAAGCGCGCAAAGCCTTGGATTTGGTAAGGCGGTTTCCTGCTTGTAGGCCGCCAGGCAGAGGCAGCTCAGGCAGAGTGCCTTGGCAGTGCACTGTCTGCAGCAACATCAAAGGCCAGGGTAATGCACGATGTCCGTTCCTTGAAAGGGATGGGAGGGAAGGCCAAGCTGGGGCATTGCCGCACCGCGTGGGACGTCAGGCATCAGGCATGGGAGCTGCAACGGCAGCTTAGGCAGAGGGCAGAGGCAGTTCTGTGTGGCCTTGGCACTGCAGTGGCTGCAACAGCATTGAAAGCCAGGCAATCTGGCATGCAAGATGCAATGCAATGCAAGATTGCCTGAGCTGAACCGCAGACCCTGACTGACCTTGAACCTCTCCACACACTAGCGCCGTTAGCAAAACAGCCATCTTGTGCATGCTACAGAGGTTTTGTTGCACGCCCTCACTTCTGTTTTTTTCTTACCTTTGCCCTGCAGCTGCCAACAGCACCGGCATCCGGCCTGCCGAGGTGGCCGACCCAATTATCGCCGCAATACCCATGATGGTGCTGCTGCTGGTGTTCATGTTGCTGGCGGGCAGCCTAGCCACTGCAGTGCCGTACATTGTGGGCGTGCCGGGGGCCCAGGCGGGTGGGACAAGCGGGGAAGCGGTGGCGGAGGGAGTGGAGTGCTTGGGCGGGAGGACGGGGTCGGTGTCGGTACCCATGGCGGAACTCATGTCCTGGCAAGGGTTAGCGGCAGAGAGTAGCAAGAGTAGGTGGACGCACGCACCGGTGGATGCGAGTGGGTTTAGTAAGACCGGGCGCGGGGTGCAGAGTGTTGGGGAGCGGGGCGGGGCAGGGCCCATGGCGGAGGGGGCGGAGACGGGCGGGGAATCGACGGTTGAGTTAATGGCGCAATTGAAGGGTGAGGATGGGTCCGGTTCTTCAGCCTTTGCGACTGGGGACGTTGCAGGCAGACACGGCTCTGGGTTCAGCCAAGGCGACGGCAAGGGACCAGCGAGGGGCCACTCTGGCAGTGGCTTGAAGGATGTGAACCCGCGCTTGGCGGCTCTGCGTGGGTATAAGGCGGGCAATGGGCTGGATGGCAGTGGCGGGAGCGGGGAGCCGCTGCTGTTGCAGCTAGGGGGTATGCAGAGGCAAACCTTGGATGGGGTTTTCACAGGCGCCCAATTCAGGTGAGCCTTACTGGGAGGTTTGACTCCGGCTGCTCAGCTAGGGCACGCCGTGTTCATCTGTCGCTCTCTTCATCTCTTCTTGTCCTTGTGCTACACAGTAGAACACAGTAGATTGGGCTCATCTCTTCTTGTCCTTGTGCTACACAGTAGAACACAGTAGGTTGGGCTCATCTCTTCTTGTCCTTGTGCTACACAGTAGAACACAGTAGATTGGGCTCATCTCTTCTTGTCCTTGTGCTGCACAGTAGAACACAGTAAATTGGGCTTGTAGCAATGCAGGTACTGAGAGGCCATTCTCGTGCCAGCTTCCCGTCATAAAAACGGAAGATGTTGCTTTTGCACGTGTTGCCTTTGACCATGCATGCCCGTGCAATGACTTGCCAGCTGCTCGTTGCGAGCCTCCTTGTAGCCAAGCCAACAGCCAAGCTTGGCTGTGGCAACATGCACTCGCTGGTCTATTGCTACTTTTGCCTTTGCATGTGCTCTCAACCGCTGCCTGCGTGCCTGTCATGCCCTTAGGCTCTGTATTGGCTGCATGGTGCATTAGCATGTGTTGCAGGTTACCTGTAGCGACCCCACACAGTCTTCTATGCCTCCTGACATACTCTCAAGCTTGTCTATCGTCTACATCCCTGTTCAGCCTCCCACCTCCCATGTCACTCGGGTATTTTCAGGTTTCTGGACATCAGTGTGTCAACCCGCGGCCAGTCCTGGCTCAGCCTCTGCCGCTCCTCGTCCCCAGCAACAGCGGAGTTGGCGCATGTGCATGACCCGCAAGCCCCGGGGATGGGCGCGGCGCGGGGCCAGAAGGCCATTCTGCATGACGTCAGCGGCAGTGCGGGGGCAGGACAGGTGGTGGGCATCATGGGACCCTCGGGCTCAGGAAAGGTGGGTGAGAGGGTAGCATCAAGGTAATGGGATGAGAATTGCATGTACAAAGCCACTGCACGCGGGTTGAAGCTGCATGTCCTGAAGCATGGTCAACTTTCCAATGCCTGACAGGCCTACCCGCCATCACTGCAATTCATTATTATCACTCTTCATTAGGAGATGAATATGCCGAGGGTGAGAACCTCCTAACCAACGCTACCACCATGCCCTTGATTGCACCCTCTGTTACTTATACATACAATGAATATCATTATGCTAATCACAAGATGCGAATGTGAATGTGAGTGTGTTAATGGTGAACAATGGACACTGCTCCGGCCGCAGTCCACGCTGTTGAACGTTCTCTCGGGCCAGATCCGCACGGGCGGCGCCTGGCGCGTGTCGGGGCGCCTCGAACTGTCGGGCACTAGCCTGACCCCCGCTGCGCTGGTGGGCCTGGCGGCCGCAGTGCCGCAACACGACCTGCTGCTGAGGTTCCTGACGGTCGAGGAGGCGCTGAGGTGGGGCTAGTTGGATGCGAGTTGAGAGTGTGTCCGCCAGGTCAATGAGCCTGAGCTGCGGCTGGGCATGTGCTGCCCGCAAGATGGGGTATAGGACTGAGTTGGTGAGCTTTAACAAGGCCTGAATGAGGGCTGGGGCTGGTTGCGGGCAAGTCTGAGTGTGTCAGCTAGGTCCTTGGATCCAGCTGGGGCTGGACTAGTGGGGCTGGGGCTGGGGTTGGGGTTAAGCTGGCCATGAGATGATTGTAGCGCTGCCTCAGGGCTTGGCTTGAGCAGCCTA
>QAXH01005352.1:30136-42769 GCA_004335635.1 Chloromonas sp. AAM2
TGGCCATGCCGGTGGGGCTGGGGCTGGGGTTGGGGTTGAGCTGGCCATGAGATGATTGTAGCGCTGCCTCAGGGCTTGGCTTGTGCAGCCTATGGCCAGCCAGGTGGGGCTAGGGCTGGGGTTGGGGTTGAGCTGGCCATGAGATGATTGAAGGGCTGCCCCAGGGCTTGGCTATGGCCAGGTGGGGCTGGGGATTGCATGGTTGGGCATTGGTCAGAACATCAGGGGGGGCGGGGCTCGGGCAAGAGCTGGTTGGGCACAGGACACAGTGTGTGAGCTAGGCCAGTGGGCCTGAGCTGCGGCTGAACTGGTGCCCGGGATCAGCTGGGCTACGTGGACTGGGTTGCTGGGGTTGGAGTTGGGGCTGGACGAAGGCTGGGCTTGTGTAGCGTACGGTTGTGACAGAGCTAGGGCTGAGCTAGGGCTGCGTCGGCAGTAGGCGTTGTGACGGACGGTGCTCAGTAAGGCTCAGCAGGTGATGGCCGGGGGTACAGTCAGAGTACTCTGCTGGCAAGCGTGGTGATTGTGACGCCGGCAGTACAGTGCAGATGGATTGGGTGATGGCAATCTATGGACGGGTAAAGATAGGCAGAACTCTGTGCCGTCACACTCATACATTACATGTGTTGGTACACGACTGTTGCGGCGCCTGAACCTTGCATGTGCTTGATATGTAGGTTGCTGTGCTGGTTAGAGTGGCCCGCTGCTGCTAAGCGTCTGGTTTGGTTGAGATTGCGGTGCCGTGGCCAACATGATGAGCCACATAATGATTATGAATGTTATGTGCCATATGTGCGTGTACTTGTTCAGGTGCTCCGCTGCGCTGCGCCTGGGCCGTGGCGTGAGTGCCAGGGTGGCGTATGAGCGCGTGCAACACGTGATGAGCGAGCTCAACATGGCGCACCTAAGGAACCGCATGAGCTACAAGGGCAACACGGCGCTGCTCAGCGGGGGGGAGAGGCAGAGGTGGGGTAACTACTGGGGTTGGTGGAGCCAGGCGGATGCGGGCGCATCAGTGCAATCAGATACATAAGGGTTGGACAGATGGACAGACAGACAAGGATGCCTGGACGGAAAGGACTCAATTATCACATGAGTGAACGGTCCATTGGCCTTCAACCAGAGTTGATTGCACATGCATGGCAACAACTGCGGATGCGCATTGCCGTGTGCTTATGAAGGAGATGCAATGAAGTGCCTTTTGAGCACGACCCACTTCACCATCCCACTTTACCAATCAAGCATCAAACTTATCTTGGCTGTACTATGATTACTTGCACGTGCAGGGTGTCCATAGGCATGGAGCTGGTGACCAACCCGCAGCTGCTGCTGCTGGACGAGCCTACCAGCGGACTGGACAGCTACAACGCAATGCAGGTAATGGATACAGTTGTTATGGATACTGTTGTTGTTTATACAGGCATTATATGCATATATGTGTGTGTATTACTATGTGTATTATATATGTGTATACATGTGTATTATATTACATTATCTTATATTTATACAGCATTATATGTAGGTGGGGGAAGGTTACAATGGGGGCAACGCAGGAAAGCAGAACATGTCATGGCAAGATAGGCACAGGACACAGCCGTTCACAAGTAGTGGTTCAACACACAGCTCTGTGCTAATGGGGTTGAGTTGGCATTGCGTATCAAAGCAAGCACGCAGCAGGCCTGTGCTGAATTGCACACGCAAGCACAAAATCATGCGCGAACACACGCACACACACACACACGCACGCACGCACACACACACACATACACACACACACAGCCAATGCTCTCTCCTGCAGGTTCTGCGCACCCTTCAGTCAGTTGCGGCGGGCGGGCGCATCGTGGTCACCTCGCTGCACCAGCCCTCGCCAGCGCTCTACAACATGCTGAGCAAGGCAAGGACAAGTAATCAGAAGTGGGGCTGAGGGCCGGGCCGGGCGCGCGCAGCTGCATCGGACAAGACAGCATGGGCAATCAACATAATTCATACAAGTTGCTGATGTCCCACCACTCTAGTAGTTCAAATCCCTGTGGTGTTGAAACAGAGATCCAGTCCATCTGTATGCTTTGCATAACTTTTTGCGTAGGCTTGGAACAGAGAGGGTGCTTTGCCCAGCCTGCCACTGCGCACAGTTCAACGCTCAAGGCCTTCAACCAAAGCCCTGGAAAGGGAGGGTGCATGCCTCTGCAGGGTTTCAAGCTTAACTACGAGCTTGAGAAGAGCCAAAGGCCTCATCTAGATGCTGTGTGCGTGTGTGTCCCTCCAGGTGTTGTTGATCGCCCAGGGGCGTGTGGTGTTCTCCGGCGCCCCGTCAAGCGCCCCTGACAGCTTTGCAGCGCTGGGGCTGCCCTGCCCGCCCAAACAAGTCATTGCAGAGCACATGCTGGAGGTAAGGCGTGCAAGACACTTGCTGGAAGCGTCTTTGCAGAGAAGGAGAGGGGCTTGCAAGGAGCAAGAGGGCGAGCGCGTGGCGATTTGATGGAAGCCAGGTGTGACCTGGTCGGTCACAGCCCAAATCAAGGCGTTCCTGACGTCAGGGTAGAGACGCGACAATGGGACATGGCAATAACAACTTTGAGGGCGTATTCCTGTGACCTGGCCAACAACATATCCCGTGGGACATGGATGGATGTTGGGCGTGAGATTTGAAATCGTCTGACTTGTGCCTTGGTTGAAAACGTTTGCTGGTAATTCCTAGAAGCAGCGTGTGCATGCCTGTTCAACTGCTTCGTGATGGGTGTGCGACTGCTGGGTCGCTGTCCGTGTGCGTGCATGCGCCGCTGATGGGTGTGCGAATGCTCCGTGTCCGTGTGTTCAGGTGGTTGGCAATCGCGACACAATAGGGCCACTGCTGCAGCAGGTGCGTGGCCTTTGGGTGCGGCCAAACATTGTTTGGTGGGGTTGCTGACAGCTGGGCGCACAGGTTGCTACCTGCCCGGTCAACACTGCAGTACCAGATACACCAGTTGTTATTCAGATCAAGCGTCCCACAGCTGGCAAGGTGTATTCAGTGTCGGATAAGCCAGTGTGTGCAGTGGAGTTTGTGACCGGCATCAGCAGCTGGCTCAGGCGTGCATGCACAAAGGCACATGGTTCAGAACCCACAACGTGTCCGTTGTCCAAGCGGTTGTTGGTTCAGAACTGACGACACCTGTGTGATTAAATACGTGTGTGTGGGACGGTGTGTATCAAGTGTAGCGACGGCCAGAGCAGCCAATTGTTCTGGGGCATTGTGTCAAGGGTACGCTTGGGTTAGAAGCAATGACACGCCAGTTGCCGCCTGTTTCACGGAAACCACCCGCTCTGGGGAACGTACACAAAGGCACATGGGTCAACATAGACGTGTCGGTTGTCAAGCGTGTACCTGTGTGGTTGTCCCCACGTGGCTCAGGTGAGCCACCCCCAGTTTGTGCTGGAGGTGCGGCGCCTGGCGCTCATGGGGGAACAGGAGGCGGGCGCGGGCAAGGAGGAGGACGACGGCCCACCGCCTGGGTCTGATGCCATTACCAAGGTAGGGACGCTGGCACCCGTTGCTTGCACATGTGCCTTTCTTCCTGTCTAGCATGTACATGCTCGACATCCCATTCGCTGCAGCCTTCAGCAGATGCGTCACTCACTCTCTGTGGTGTCGTGTTGTGAGCTGTGCATGGGCAAGAGCTATTTTCAACCTGGCTGTGTCAGTCAGTGGGTGCTGGGTAACGTGTGATCACAGGACACGTGCATGTCCTGTGAGGGGTCGGTGGGCGAGGGAACAGGCCTAAAAATCAGCCAGGGCCTGACGTGCTCTGGCCTGATCCTGCCTGTACAGTCCAACACAAGCCTCGCTTGCCCAGTACAAGCCATCTGATCACATGCCATGAGCTGGTGTTGCAGGAGCAAGAGCACACCGAGGGCCAACACTTATTATGCTCTGCAGTGTTAGACTGCAGTAGATTGATTGTATTGCCCTATGCCATAGCAAATCTGTCAGGGTGCGCTGGAGTAGACTGGATTGTAATGCCATGCGCCATAGTATATCTGTCAGTTTCTGATACGCAGTGGTAGTAGTGGAAGTAGCGTCATGTCAGGTTGGGTTGTTGTGACATCTCCACGAACGTGACGCTTGCTTTGTCTTCTGGCAGGTGTCGGCTGGTGCGCCCATGCTGCGTCAGTTGGGCGTCATCACATGGCGCAACACGGTGGACGCCATGCGCAGCCCTGCGCTGGTGCTCATGCATGTGGGCTTCGGCGTCCTGGTCGGAATCATCGTGGGATTCACTGTCTTCCAGACGGAGAACGACACCGCGGGTGGGTGATGGAAGTGTGGGTATGGGTGAGGGTTGGTGGTGGGTGGGTGAAGGTATGAGTGTGGGTGAGGGTGAGGAACTGCAAACAACTGAAAATTCAACTTTGGTCCAGCACAGTTCTTACGTGACGCTTTTTGTACGTGATTCAGTGAGGGTGTTTGACGTTGGAAAGTCAATGCATGGACAGGGGTGGTGAGTGGGCCACGAGAGGGCGGCTGAGAATGGATGAAGTTGCTGTCACCTTCTGATGCTTGAAGTGGATTCACATGCGTTCATCATCTCGGCCACACACACCTTCCACTGCCCATGCCGTACGAAAATGTTTAATGTCCCCTTCAATACCGTCAGATCACAGTTGCTTGGTCTGTGCAAATCCATCCGCCGCCTCCGGCTTGTGTCGTGTCTCGCAGGCGCCCAAAACCGCGTGGGCGTCATTTTCTTCGGCATGAATCTATTTTCCTTCCTGGGCATCACTGCCATCGACCTCCTGCAGCTGGAGAGACAGGTAAGACAGCACCTAACAGTCAGTGCAAACCTCAGCACTTGTCAGTGACAGTCGCCAGCCTCGGCACTTGTCATGTACAGTGCAAAATGAGAGTACCCACCATCACACACTGCCACCATCACACACTGCCACCATCACACACTGCCACAGCATGAAATGCCTGGTCCAACATGACCGACCCAGGGACTGCAACCTTCATTGCCTCTGTCGTTCAACACACACACACACACACACATCCAACATGCTGCAAGTTTGACTTTGAATTTTGCCTCCTGCTGCTTCAGGTTGTTGAGCGTGAGATGCTGAGGCGCCACTACCCTGCCTGGATGTACATGGGCGTCAAGGTGGTGTTCGACTCCCTGCTGCTGCGGGGCCTGCCGAGTGCCCTGTTCGCGGTGCTGGTCTACTGGCTCATGGGACTCAGGCCGACAGCGGAGGCGTTCTTCACATTCCTGCTGGTGTTCACAACGTACACTGCGCTGGTGAGCTTGTACTTGCCATGCAACGTATGGTGTCAAGCAGCATGGTGAAGTGATCTCATCACATGCGGCATGTGGGCTGTCCCAGGGCTAGCTGCATGGCCCTTGGCTACTGCACTCAGGGACGATGACATCGATGCTGTGACTGCTTCTGCAAGGTAGGCAGCACCATCCTGGACCGAGAATGGCTACCGGTGCTGGCCGCTGCATGACGATAGTGTGCAAGCGCAGAGGACCACTGGGCGGCGCACATCAGTGTAGTGTGCTGCATATGTAAGGCTCGTGCTTTTTCACAATGGCATCAGTCAACCGTTGCTGTCTCCTGGTTTCCTGGCTCAAGTGTACTTCCACGCCTGCGCACTGTTGACACCCACTGCCATGGCTTGCTGCTTTCTGGAACAAGTTGTTGTTGAACAGTGACCAATCCAAAGACCAACTGAACCCAACTTGCGTGTGCGGGTGGTAAGTTTTGCTGCTGTCGGGGTGGTGACTATCGTGTGGTGGGTTTTGTTTGCGCAGCAAACATCAAAGTTGGGTGGTGAATTCTGTTATTGGCTGCCTGCTTGCCCCTCCAGGTCGGCGCTGTGGCGCTGTGGTGCGCTGCCCTGGTGCCCAGCACCGGCCGGGCCGTGCTGCTGCTCAACCTGCTGCTGCTCAACTTCGTGCTCTTCACGGGCTTCCTCGTGCGCAAGACGTCCATCACATGGGTGTTCCGGTGGATCTGCTACGTGTCACCCATGAGGTGAGGCCAGGGCTTTGCACATTCGCCTGTTGGTGTTTCTGGCTGGTGCTTTGTCGCGGTAATGCACGGTCTATGTGTGTGGCCGACTGTGTGGCCGACTGTTGCCAGACATGTGTGTGGCCGACTGATGTGGGCAAACGTCACTGTCTTGGTAATGCATGGTCCATACGTCGCATGGACCGGTGTCCAGTTACTATGGCCGTCGCGCCTCACTGACGTCCCATCTGGGCACTGTCCAGACGAGCAGATACGCAGACATGCAGACATGCTGAACGTATGGCTGCATGGGTGCTCTGGCAATATGCTAGACGTCTCTGACGCATAATGGCCCCTGCCTCTTCAGTCCAGGGTTGTGACAGCAACAGCCTCCGGCAACATGGTGAACGGCTGGCTGCATAGGGCTGACAAGGTGTTTTGACCCAGTGTAAGGCATTACGCTGGACGTTTCTGACACAAAGTGTCTCGTGCAACAAACGCCATGGGGCCCACGCGCTGTTCAAAGCCTTGTGGTTTTACTCGGCCATGGAAACCGGGAACTGGTCCCACCTTTCGTGCGGGCCGCTAGGCAGTTCCTTGTACGTGGCTGCTTCCTGTCCTATTGTCATACCTATTTCATTACACCTACCTTCTTTTACCTATCTTACTATGTCTATCTGCAGGTGGACGTGGGAGGCCCTGGTCATCAATGAGCTGCAGCCCATGATCCTAGAGCTCCATGTGGACGGCCTGCCCCCGGTACCCCCGGTCCAAGGCCGCGTGTTCCTGTCGGTGGGTCATGTGACGAGCCGCGTTGCACTGGCAACTGCAGAAGGTGTACCGCACAGACGAGGCTTGTCGTGTTTATGTCCGCTGCTTGCATGTAAAGCCAGTGGCAGTGGGATGCACGACAGACGCTCTAATCACTATGCACTGTCACATGCACACGGTCCAGGCATACAGATCTGTGCCTTCTCTGTGCTCGTGCATTTGTACCATGAGCCTGTGCTTCTATTTGTGAGATTGTTCGAGCCATGTGCTGCACGTGCCCTGTCATGTGTGCAGATTCTGGGCGTGGATCCCGATGCACTGACAACAGACATCATCGTGGTAGACTGCATGTAAGCACGGCTGAAGCAGTATCACTGAACCATAGTCTACGAACTGTCACTTGACTGCCATATGACCTCTGGCACAGACTTGACTAAGTGGCAGTGCCTGTCCCCAGCCCATGCACGGTGTTTGCTGGATCCTCCCACGTAATAAAGCGACTGAAACAGTGCGTCTAGCTGTTAGTGTAGCTGAACAGTGGCGACCATGTTACAGCCTTGCGACTCTCACGGCAGCTTTGCAGGTTATCCGCCTTGAATGGATCTTGTGGCGAATGCTCTCGTGACGGATGGCGATCCTTCTCTGATATGATCAGTGATAGCTCAATTCTACCTAAATCCTTGCACACAATGTAAACGCAGCCCTATCACACAAGTTCTATATTCTAAGTCGTCCTCTGCTCATCATGTTTTCATTGCCTGCAGGTACGCTGTTGTTGCGTTTGGTGCCATGGCTGCCATGGTGCTGCGTGTGTCCATGCTGCGCATGGGCTGGGTGTCATGAGCTTGTCTCCGCTCATGACATGGAACAAGTGGGCAAAGGAGGAAATGCCTGCAAGCTGCCGTGCATGGCAGCACAAGATGCATGCAGGCAGCAGGACCCAGATGACTGTGATGCCCAGGCCGTCAGGTTGCGACCTCTGGCAAATAATAATATGCAACGTGAAGCCTTGAAAGAGAGTAAGCCTGTGAGGGGTTTGAGCGCGTGTTGATGGCCACTAGCCGGCCTTGCTATGCTTGTCAGCTGAGGGATGTTGCAGTCTAGAAAACCCGACTTTTTTATCACATGGCAAGGAACATCCTCCTCTTCCACTACTGTATGTGCGGAGTCCACTTAACATATGAAAAAATCGTGTCTATTGTATGGCACGGTCATGATCAGCTACACTGGGAGGGTGAGCACTAGCTGGAACTATGATATAAATACTTTCACACACGAGCCGTGTAGGCCGGGCGATGTCTTTCGACTGGAGTGCCGAACTCCTTTCGCTGTTCTCAAGGAGCTTGAAGGAGCTCAAAGCTTTTACTTTTCTCTTAGACACTTTACAAACACTTCAAAAATAAGGTACTCGTATTGTTTTCCTAATCCAAACGCTACACCATGCATTTCCTGCTTTCCTGTCAGATTCGTTGCAGAGTATCTTGGGGGACTGTGCGCACTTGAGCTACTGTTGTTTTACGGCTTGCATTCGAGGCTGTTCTGCTTGCCAGGTTACGCATGGCGCAATCACGTGCTGCATGCACTGCCAGCTACAACAAGGGTAGGCAATGAAGTTTCACGTGCAAGGCCAGCACGTGCCACAGGCTAGGCATCAATCATCAAGCTACCAATGAGTGGTGGGTTGACTGTCTCTGCGTGTAACTTGCTGAGGCTCAAGCACCGAGGCTTGTTCCTGTGGCCAGCCTGGGAACCAACTCTTCATGACTGCGTTTGCCCTGCCCACGGGGCGCGTCTTTGAATCCACACCTTTCCACGTGGCAGCCAGTTGGTTTCTCCCACGAGCCAATCACTCAATTGTGACCTGGGTTGTGGCCATGTGCAGTTGTTGCGTCCTTGCTTCACCATGCCAGCACCAATTCCGGTGAATCCAGGCTTGTTAGGCTGCGCCCGACGTGCTCTTTGTGGAACTGTTGGACACTCGCAAAAGCTCTGCACTCTGTTGAAAGCCTGACCTCAAAATCTTGGTGGACGATCAGGGATTTTGTTGACTGGCCAAAGTGCGCCAGAACTGCAGCCAACTTCAAGCACACCACATCAGCTGTGTGACGGCCAATCTCAGCTACTAGAGAGTACCTGTAAGGCGCGAGATGATGGCAAACAGTGCAGTGTAGCTCACAAAGGATCCTTGGAAGCCGGCGGACGGATTGCGCACTTGGGCCACATTTGTGCCATTGGCTTGAGGGGAGACGCAGTACTCGGGCATGGTATTTCGTTTCTTGGCACAACTAAATCCATCTTTCTGGTTTGACACCGCCCTGCACTTGACTTCCATGCAAGAATTACGATGAGCGCGGCATGACATGGAAATGACATCAAGCAATTGAATGACATTGAGCGGTCATCAAATATGCAACAAATATATTGCATCATCACATCAAGCAAGATATTTTGAAGATATTTTGGCACACTCAGTCAGAATGCAAGCAACGGGACATTGCCAAACCTGCGAACGTCCGTTAATTTGCGAAGATTGGATATGAATAGAGAACGTCCGCCACGCTCCCAAAAGCCGGGAACAACCCAGCAATCAATTGAAGAAGCGAGTTTTTAGAGTTCGATGCTGCAAACCTTTTCAAATGTTTGACAGATTGCAACTAAGCAACACTCGCGTTGCGTCGAGCCTCTGGCTGCTTGCTGGCGCGTGACATGCATCAAGGGTTACGCTGTGATGCACGTGCCACTGACACGCCTGGGCCATACAGCCTGGCTATCTGGTTGATGGCAGTTTCCTCCGTTTGAATGGCTTGCAGTGCTTGTGGACGTGATGCCGGCTCGGGCCGATACCTGCAGCAGTGAAACACCAGAAACGACCAACGAATCAGCATTTGAGTTGACGAGGCTTTCCGCCACATAACAATCAACAGAGCAGGTAATCACATCACGTGTGGCATTCCCATTCAACCTCACTGGGTTTGGCATGAATTCATGAACCCTTCATCTCCGCTGTGTGGCACGCACCATTTGTTGGCGGGGGGAGAGGAGCCGTAAGCAGTGGATGAGGCGGGTGCAGCCGCAGGAACACTGGCCGTGACAGACATGTTCGCACCCCGCCTAAGGCTGGAGGAGCCTTGGGCCCCACTGGCTACACCGGGTGTGCGTGGGCCAGTGCTGGTGGAGGCAGGTGCCTGCCTGCCGTCCTGCAGTGTCCAGGTGGGGGCGCTGGCGCGCTGACGCTCCTGCTCCGCCTGCGTGCACAACCGGCCACACAGCACAGGTGTTGCTCCGCATGCATTGCTCACAGCCACCGCTCCTTGCCCCTTGCACAAAGCAACATGGGAGCTTAGGACTGCCTGTGGCGCAATATTCTCGATGCAACCCCCCTGACCCGCCAGTGAGGCCTTCTGGAATGAGCAACACGTCACGCCTGATGATTGGCAATGTAAGGCACTCTGAGTGGTAAAGCAACCCTCCATCCTCAACAACAACTCAACAATGAGTGCCAATTTCACATCCAAGCAACAAACCAAACCCTCCTCGTTGAGCAACACAAGTGGCCGCCCGCACGAACTAGTCTTACCTGGATGTCCTTGAGTGAACGGCCCGCCAGGAGAGGTGTGCTGGTGGGGCTGCTGCCCGCAGGCACACCGCCCCACACCGGTCCGGGCTCAACAGGCGGCTGCACGGCCATGGGAGGCGTGGGCTTGGCCTTAGAAACCGCCATGAAATCCGCCAGAGTCAGTCGCACACCACCACCACCACCAGCAGCGGTGGCATCTCCACTGCTTTCCCGCCTGTGAAGCCGAGCGGCTGTAGCGGTGCCCAATACATCAGCCCGGCTGTCGCGCTTACTTGGCTTGGCGTGTGCTGCTGCTGGTGTTGTGCTGCCACCTTCACCCTGCAGAGCCTGCTGCCGCTGAGCTGTACCAGTAAGGGAGGGCGAGGGGTGGGGGCTGGGGCTGGGGCCGGCAAGGGCCAGTAGCGCGTGTGGCGAACCAGCATCCCTTGCTGGTTTAGTGTCCCGTGGTGGAGCCTTGGACATTGCTGGGGCTGGGGTGGAGAGGCCGGCAGTGGCTGTGATGGGGAAGGCACTGCCAGTCTGTTGTGGTGGTGCTGATGCTGCCATGGCTTCCCGCAGGGGTGTGCCGGTTGGTGGGTTGGCAAGAGCTGCACCCCCCCATGCAGGGCCCTTGACGGGCGCAGGGGAGGGGGGCAACATGGGCACTGGGGAAGGGGTGGCTGCATCTAAGGCTCCGGAGAGGAACATGGACAGGCCACCCTTGCGCTTAGCAGACCTGCTGTCTCTGCCACTGCCAGGGGTAGCAATGGCTGAAACGGCTGCAGAAACCGCTGCAGAATCGGACTTACATGATGTGGCTGGCTTGGTGGTTGCGGAGCCGTCCGGTGCTGGCATGGCTGCGAGGAATGAGTGATGTGTGGCGGGCGGAGGTGTGATGCTGTCTGCTGGTGCCTGGCCCCATGCAGACCTAGCTGTAGGGGTGGCTGCATGGGCGGATGTGCCCCTCACACTGCCAGCGATTGTGCCCCCTGCAGCCATGCCTGAACTTGCAATGCCGACGGGCCAGCCGCTCACCTGCATGGGCAAGGCGACTGAACACTGAGAGAGATGGATGGCCAGTTCCATGCATACAAAGCTTGCCCGCAAGTCCACTGATGCCGCACTGATGCTTGCACAAAGGTCTTATGGCTCGGCTGCACGTGCGCCCATCACGTGATGCACACCCAGACAACGTGCCCATGATGAAATCCGGTTTGGCAGCATGCAGTGCTGCGGACCAAGCTAGGCCATTGACACCAAATCGACACAGTCATGTTCCCACCCACATCACACTTCCATGAAGCCAAACCTTGGCTTCAAGTCAAATCGTACTGTATGCTTGCACACAGGTCGTATCGCCCAGCTACAGGCCCGCTATCAGACCGACTAGTGTCAGCTCAGTGGCCAAACTGTTCGTGCACCAATCATGTCGACCCACCAGATGGGGGTGGCATTCCAAATCCATGCTGCTATCCGCTGCCTGCTGCTCTGTCAAGTCATGCTGTACTGCAGACGCCTCTACTAACTGCCGTTGCTGCTGCTGTTGTTGCTGTTGTTGTTGCTGCTTCGCCTTCCTACGGCTGCTAGCTTCGCCCGCGCTGCCTGCACGAGCGGGCCTGTGTGTGACGGGGGTGCTGGTTAGGCTGCTGCTGCCTGGCAGCGCACTACCGTCTGCGGTGACCGCTGCGAGTTTGGCGGCTACTTCGTGTGCGTGTGTCAGCAGGGATTGAACCGCCTCCACAGGGGCACCCGACTCCAACGCCTGCAGTAAAGTGGCCAACGCATTCACGTTGAACAAGCAAGCAATCTTGCTGAACACAATTGGAACACAATGCGCCAAAGCCTTGAGCTGGATTGTAAGGGTAGTGAATCACAGTAGTCGCAGCTGAATGCAATACAGCAGATTGCGCATCAGCCAGCCAGTGAGTGTTGTTCTGTGCATCAACCAATTTGTGTATGTCAGTTGCTTCTGCTAACCACCGAGCAGAAACTGGAGCATGTAGGTGAGGTCCTCACAGCCTCAAGCTGGTATTGTAAGGTCCGCTATAGTCGTAGCTGACTGCAATGGTCAGCCAGCTGGCTAGTACAGGAGCACAGGCCACAAGGCCTGTTGAGTACTGGCACCTTTGTGGCCGGGCAGCAGACCCACACGTGCCCCTCACATGCACACACCACACGTGCCCCTCACATGCACACGCCACACGTGCCACTCACATGCACACGCCACACATGCCACTCACATGCACACGCCACACATGCCACTCACATGCACACGCCACACGTGCCACTCACATGCACACGCCACACGTGCCCCTCAC
>QAXH01005354.1:0-14581 GCA_004335635.1 Chloromonas sp. AAM2
TGTGCCTGAATGCGACTGAATAGCCCTTCGAAATACCGTGACCAATCCTCCAGAGTAAAGTGCCCATGTGCAGTCTGTGTACCTTTATAACCCTTCCAGAAAGATCGTTGTTGTTGTTGTTGTTGTTGTTGTTGACTTTTCGCTTTATGACTCGTATTGATTGACTTTGAGTTTTTTTGTCCCTGAGTTGCGGGACACATCCCTTGTGCGCATTGCGCGCATCGACACGGATGTAAAAAGACAACAACAACAACAACAACAACACGACAACAGTGCACATACATTGCTTGACAGCTGTACATGGCTTGGGCACTACATTTCTCGCAAATGACAACGTAGTGGTTCAAGCGAGTCAGCCCTTGCCAGGAGTGTGATCCATCGCATGCTGTGTTTTGCTGCCTGCATTCAGTGCCACCCTTGGTATGTCATGCTGTGTTCACCGTTGCCCCTCTCCCGCAACCTATCAAATCTCAGCATCTTTTCTCCTCACTGTACCTCTGGTTGCAGGTGACGAGCCACAGGTTCCAGGGGCAGTGCAGGGCAGTGGCGCAGCCTCCAGCCCAACTGAAGCTGAAGACCAGCCCCCTGCAGGGAGCAGTGCAAGCACGCTTCAGACAGCTGCAGAGGTTGCTCCAAGCCAGTCATCAGGTGCTGCGGCTATGGATTGCTAGTCGCACCACATAACTCGGTTTTCCACACTCCCCTGAGAGGTGCCTCCACTGGTTCTGGTCACTAACCAAATTCCAGCCACATTTCCCCTCGCGTGGATGTATATCAATGAAATCTCACACTTGGCTGACCGCGGTCCTCGCCTCGCATTGCCCACAATTACCCACCCGGTCACCACCGGACGTGTGCTCCCACTGGCCTGTTCAACACTCTGCCTTGTGCAGGTGGCCCTGCCATGTCTCCGGATGACTGCGTCAGTGAAGGCCCATCCCCCGGCTCAGCGGCCGTGAACCGACAGGTGGGTGACCGCTGCCACCTTAGCCTGCTTTGTTCGCTGCATTCGTTTTTGCTTTCTTACTCAGGGTAGGCCAGGGCGGTACCCATGCTGTCCGTATCCTCTGACGGCTTCTCTGGTGTAAATACGTATGTATAGGTGGTCAGGTCGTTCACACCGAGTAGGTGATGCACCTGTCAGGCCAGCCATGTCGCCTGCATAGCGAGTGTCTGGTTGCGCCTGCTTCTGTGGCCCACTGCAGCTGTTCGGCGTGTGGGTGAGCTGCGGCTACATGGCACTGGCCAGGCTGGGCGCGCCGTTCCCCGGGGAGGCGCTGCGGCCGGGGTGGGCGTGGGCGGGGCCGGGCGGCGCAGCGGACGCCATGGGACTCGACGGGTTTGTGCAGGTAGGGGCCGGAACGGGTGTGCTTTGATTCAGCCTGCGAGATGATTGTTTATACATAGGGTATACCGCTTGTCACGCCCTGACTGCCAGAAATGCATCACGTCTATCCTCAGTTATCGTCCAGGCCCCACCGCTACACCTTACTTGATAATGTGCGCCACAGGCATGTCACTGTGATGCGTCCATTGTGCTTCTCTCCCGCGTGCTCATCCACAGGCCCAGGCGCTTTAACTGTCGCCTGCAACATTTGCAACCCAACACTTCTCACTCCCGCTCTGACTTGGCTACACAGAACGCCTTGAGACGATGCATGGAGGAAATGAGCCAAAGAGTTTCCCCGTCCCCGCCACCGGATACAGCCCCTGCCCCTAAGGCCACCGACTCCCTGATAGCGCTAGGGGAGGGCGGCAATCTACAGGCAGAAAGGGAGACGGAGGCTAAGGTGGCCGCGGTCACCACAATGGCCACGGAACCGTTTCTGGCTCGCCTGCAGCAGGACAGCGCGCTAGCAAAGCAGTTGGAGCAGGTATGTTCTTCCAGGGCCAAAGCAGTATTTTTCTAGAGTTTTCATCGTTTTCCATCGTGCACAGAGAGAATCCTACGGAAACTGGCAATCATTGAATGGGCCATAGTGGGAGGGTGTTCTGGTCCTAGTGCGCAGAACTAATTGATGCGTGGTGCGAATAGAACGCTTGGGGGCTACCTGTTGTGTGCTTGTGGGAGTCTATGTGCCTGGTCCATGTCCTTCAACAGCTTGGTGGCTCTCTTACAAACGGCTTCTCCGGTGGCCTTGCATCCCTGATAGGCATCAAAGCGTCTGCACCCAAAAGGCTTCATTGCTGTGCTCAAGTGCACGCATCCCATACCAGCGCCTCACAGCAATCGTACGTATTCATTGCTGTGCTACACGTGCTGGTTTCAGGAGCGAGAGGCAGCAGCACGCGACTTTCTTTCCTTTGGCCGGCTCAGAGGCAAGCTGCTGCCTGAGGTCCTCGTCAAGCTGCAGGTACGGGACCATCAGACGGGCTGCTGCATGGGAATGGGCAGGACACGACAGACATCTGGCCATCAGCCCTTGTGTCCAGTGAGCATGTACTTGCCAGCTCGGCAGCCAGGGTTGCTGCTCAACTGCACATGTAAGCAGCAGCACCAGAACCAGCACCAGCATACGACAGCATAAGTGTGTGGCTATAACACTGCGTTGATGACAATCGATGGCACTAACCATTACACTGACAGCACGTTACACCAGATGAAGTGCCCACGTGCTTCAACCAGGAGCAAAAGGAACCTGGCAGCCTCTTGGAACTCAGGCGTTGTTGCCTGCTGCTGATGTGCTGGTGTGATTTAGTCTGGCAAGTGTGTGGCCGCAGGATGAGGATTTGGCCGATACTTCGTCTGCAGTGCGGCTGCTGGTGATGCAGACACAGCTGGTCAGGCGCGTGCTGGCCTTGGCCCTGAGGCTGCAGGCGCAGCAACAGGCACCCTCACAAACAGAAGAGATCTGAGGCTGGCCATTCCGCACGTTGTAGCTGTGCACCCTTGGTTTACGGAACATGCTTGTTGCTTCCGCTCAGACAGGGAAAAGGAAAAGTACCGATTCTCTTGCATAGCTCCAGCTTGCCCGTGTTCAGGGTGGATTTCGGTGGCATCCATGTGTGCCCGCTCATGGCTTTGGTGCATGCTGTCTTCTGATGTGGAACCCAGTGTCACACGCCAAGGCTGAGTTTCACGGCGATGATTTTGGGGTACGAGAATGCCAATGCATGTCACATCATGTGACGAGGGTGCTGCTGTTTCTGACACTCATCCCATCCATTGCTTTCGTGAAATGATACTGGTGCTGGCGCCGACATGCCAAACAAAGTCGATCATTCCACGCTTGAGGTGTGCAGGCTGCTCACTTGTTTTTTGGCGTGGGCATGCTGTCCACTTGCTTCAACCGTTCCAACTGATCAGCCAACAGAGGACTTATGGTACCCTGAACGTTATGATTTGTCACGACGTAGGCGCGACCCTTCTTACACTGGTACCCAAGCGAACAAAGCAAACATTTGGTGTTTGCACACTCCGTTGACAGCTACTAGTGAGTTATCAGGACAGACGCCCAGCTGCATTGTTCACCAAGGAATCCAGACTCAGTCCACTTGCAGACGAGCTGAGCTGAGCTGCTGGACGTGCCCGACATATGACGAAGGTAACCTGGTTGCCACAACACTGGATTTTTCCAGGTTCGGCTTCCATCATGCATGCGCGCCTCAATACATGCGTGAACTGTCAAGACTGTACACCTTGCAACGCAAACACCACCTGGTACCCTGGATGAGTCAGCTATTACTCGGGATGAGTCAGAATCAATGCATCTCAGTACCAGCCGCGGCAGCAACAACAACATTTTCAACGTTCGAACGTTTCCAACAGCTTCGCTGCAACAACAGCACAACCTTCATATGGCCATAACTTCAACCAACCTTCAGACGACCCTGCACTCAGCCAGCCTTGAAATCTTGTTGCCAAACCTCAGGCTGCGGCTCTACTCAACTTGGCCTCCAAAAAGCTGCATAGCGCTTCCGCCATCAAATTCCAACGTTTCCAACAGCTTCGCTGCAACAGCAGCACAACCTTCATATGGCCATAACTTCAACCAACCTTCAGACGACCCTGCACTCAGCCAGCCTTGAAATCTTGTTGCCAAACCTCAGGCTGCGGCTCTACTCAACTTGGCCTCCAAAAAGCTGCATAGCGCTTCCGCCATCAAATTCCAACGGTTCCAACAGCTTCGCTGCAACAGCAGCACAACCTTCATATGGCCATAAGTTCAACCAACCTTCAGACGACCCTGCACTCAGCCAGCCTTGAAATCTTGTTGCCAAACCTCAGGCTGCGTCTCTACTCAACTTGGCCTCCAAAAAGCTGCATGGCGCTTCCGCCATCAAATTCCCTTCCCTTCAATTGTCAAAGAAGTCAGTTCGGTTGTGTTCATGATTTTAAGTGACAAGTTTTTGACCAATGTAACCTTACTGCAGATAATATGGGTCTGCAGGAACTAAGCACACTTCCCTGTTCAATTGAGTCTGCAGGAACTAAGCACACTTCCCTGTTCAATTGAGTCTGCAGGAACTAAGCACACTTCCCTGTTCAATTGAGTCTGCAGGAACTAAGCACACTTCGCTGTTCAAATGATAGAGCGCTTCGGCAGCAAACAGACACGCCCACCTTCAACACAACAGCACAATGTCAGCGATCACAGCCCTGATGTCACTACATACGCCCACACCCTCTTCCAGGACCAACACACATCAAGTGTGATTGGACCACGTGCATGGCACATGGTAGAAATGCTGACATACGACCATACTTAGCAATCAGTAGTGTCAAAGTTCAGACGATGCACCTGAAACCACTTGTTGGTTGGTCAGCCTGGTGTGCTACAGGTGCAACGTGTGGGCAAAGGACATTTCTAAGTGCGGTGGACGCTTGCAGCAGGCTAAACCTCAACGCAGCTGCATACCTCTCATCTTGCAGTGCTGGGCCATGCAAGCTACAATTGTTTGGTTGGTCATTCTGTTTGTCTCAACAGAAGGCTGCTCAGATTGGACTGCTCAGCAGAGTCTAGCACATGGCAACCAAGAGAATTACACGTGCTAGCAATCCTGTGCAACAGGAAAACCTGATGATGTCAACTGCACTAGCCTTGCCCAAGCATCCAACGCCTTAGCGTCTGAAGCCAGTCATGATCGTGATCATCATTGGATGGCATTCCCAGATACAGCTGAGTAGATGGGAACGCTCACTCCATGATGCATACATTGCGTTGCGCTGATACTGACCTGCGTCAAAACCTCGTGCTGCTGTTACAACAGCAGCGGGATGAGCACATACTCGCTGTAGAAGAGCTTCCAGACGTGCATGTAGCAGTCTGAGATGTCCTTGTTGCTGTTGAGGTCCGTTTTCAGTGCCCGTTGCCACAGCAGCCCAGCGAGCACACAGTGGCCCGCCACACACATCAGGACACGCAGCCCCAAGTTGCCGCCACTCCCGCCGATGAGAGACAATGATGCTGGCATCATGGCCCCAAGCCCTGTTGCTGACCCACCACCAGCTGCTATAAGCGGTACTGCTGCTGCTGGTGCTGCTGACCAGAAGTGAGCCGCGAGGACGGAGTAGGTGACTGCACCAGCGTATGCAGTAGTGAGAATCCAAATGCACGCCCAGAAGACGCGGTGCACGCCCAGACGGACAGTGAGCGTCTGCACATTTGCACCTCGATCGCCCAGAACGTCTGGGATGTCCTTAAATAAAGCGATTACCACGGAGAAGAGCAGCATGAAGCACACTGTGAAGAGAATGGCGGGTGTTAGCTGCAGCCCTGAGCTGAGCGTTACTAGGCTGGGTGGTTGCCAAGCGCCTACCACAGCTGCGGCAGCGGGGGCGGCTGAAAGGGCGTGTTGCATGTGGAAGAAGAAACCGAGCTGTACTGCCAGTGCACGGACGGCCAGAATGCAGCCGGCTGCTAGTACTGGTGAGCGTTTCCAGCGCATGAAAGGCAGTTCGATGGAGTAGAGAATGCCCAGCAGCAGGCTGACTACCAGTGTTGCGAGGAGCGGTAGGGAGTTGGACAAGCAGCCGATGCATAGGCCGGCTAGCGCTGTGCCTGCAGTGATGAGGACGCCTGTTTGCATGCTGAATTCGCCAGAGGCCAGAGGTAGGTATGGTTTGTTGACCTGCGTGTGCACATGCACAGTGTTTGTGTAACCTGGGCTTACCCTAGGACGAGTGACTGCAGGTTCCGTGCCGAGACAGCACCTCGGGTAGCAGCTGTGCGATTGTTCTTCAATGAGAACCAGGGCATGCAATGGGGTTCAAAAGGAGCGTTCGAGACACTACGCACCAACCTTGTCAATGTCGACGTCTGACAGCTGATTGATGCCGACAATGGCGATGTTCATTAGCAAAGCACTGATTAAGGCCTGCGCCAGGCCTGTGACCGCCACTCCCCATGCTACCGCCGGCTGGCTTTGCACTGCCAACAACGAGATACTCGCCACGGCAATAGCAGTTCCGTACATAGTGTGCGGTCGGCAGAATCGCCAGAATGCAGAAGCAAAGGCAGTCGACTGTGAGAATACATTGGGAGCGCTGTGGGCTTCACTGGCTGACGCTGCTGAGGGTTGCAGGGATCCATTGAAACGCCAACCAGACGTGAGGCGGGCGGGACAGCGATGATGTCGCTGATGCCCATGGCTCCCATGGATGGGCTCTGATTGAAATGCAGGTTGTACGCCGTGCATGCTGGCGCATGCTAGTCGCAGGTAGCTCCTCAACGCCAGTGTCGGAGTTGGTGCAGGGATTGCTGCAGCGCCGATGGCAGCATGCTGGGCTGCAAATCGATTATGCATCGCACTTGTCTACGGCATGCAAACTGGTGGGTTCGCACGGGGCTTGCTCCTCTGGGGTTCTCACTTGATGATCTTGTGTTAGCAGATCAAGCCACCGGTGGCCCCTTGCCAGTATGAAAGCGTGCATGCGCACATTCCAGCATGAGGATAGATATGGCTCTTCACACCTGCTGTCATCTGGGATCAGTAACGTTCGGCAGTTCAAACGGCATTTTCGAGCGGAACTTCGCGAGACATCCAAGACACAGACACCTGCACAGCACACAGGTGAAACGCGATGGGAGAGCTACAACGCTTAGAGGGCTGCAGAAATTACGTGCAGTGCGATCATGCCACGCGAGGGCATGAAGAGAGGCAACAGGTAGAACGACCCTTGGTCAGCCAAGGGTCTTAATTTGAGATACTATACGACCACCCTCTTGCATCAAGACCCTTTGTCCTTTTCAAAACACGTAAGTGACTCAGTGATCACGTCTCCTGTTTCCCCCTCTGATCTCTGACATGCGCTTGACCTTACACTAAACTCACAGGCCCCCTCTACCACCCACACCTCAACCGCCTGAAACTGGCGCGTGGGACCCAACTGTGCTGGGCCGCGTCTGAGAGCAAAAGAAGAGCAAGCTGTATATAGGAAAGGAGTAATACAGTGCACAGTGAGCAAGCTATTGTGAACCTTCAAGTTTGTGTTGCCAATACAAACAGAAATTTGGAACCCGTTGTTAATCCACCCTATTAACGCGAGACGTGCTCCGTGGTCTAACTATCTGATCATGTAAGCATTCAAAGGTGCCTGTGGCAGCATTTGTGGCCCCGGCATGCCATGTAATCTGCTCTGGCTCACAGTCGACATGTGGTCAGGACACCAGGCCATGTGCATGCTGGGCTTCAACGTGGCTTGCGACGTGTGCTGATGATTACAAAGGCTGGATTTGACAATCAGGCATGAAAAGATAATAAATACAAGAGAAAGAAGTTTGCCAGTTCTGGGACAATTCGTGGGACTGGCACTGGACACAATGGTTGCTAGCAGTACTACAGACGTATTCACACAAACTTGTTGTCCCAGAACTGGCAAACTTCTTTTTTTTCCACCCAGGCAGCTGGACGGTTCTTTGAGCTCACCACAGCTAAGCCATGCAACAGGAAACTCAAAGATATACTCTTCGTTCAGTCGCTATAATCTTCAAATCAGTTCTCTGGCGCTACACCTGAATTTCCACTGCATGAAAGATTCAAGTCTTTTCACAAATAAGTTACTGCAACCGGTCCGAGAGTGCACTGCATCACACCTCCACACACTTTGCTCTGCCGTCCATTCCATTCCTGCACACGTTCACGGCCACAACACAGTCCTCCTCCCTCGTCACACAATGCTGCTACCAGCCAAAGTGCCCTCCACTGCGCCGACTGCCTGCCTGCCCATTCCAGCATACGCTGCGTTGGCCTGTGCTGCGGCACTGGATGAGGTGGCTGGTGCCTCCTCTAGGTCTTCGTCCAGCCTGGCGGCCTCACCACCAAAAATGCCTCTGATGGCTCGGGCTGTCATTCTCGAGGCCAGCTGCGTGCACCCACACCCACACACATACACGTCACACCTCCATCGCATGCCATGTGCTATGTACAACTGGGTCTGCTGGGCAGTAGGGCATCAGAAACACTGGTTTGGCAAGCCCCACATTTGAAATGCATGTTGAGGCGCATACTGTGTGCGCAGAGTTATAGGCCAACTGCTGCACATGCTTGACAACATTGCCTTGGTGAAGCGTTGCATTTCAGTGCAAATTTCCACAATTGCACTGACGATGTAAGAAGTTTGGGCTTGAAAACTCTTAGGCTAGACATAACACCGTGTAAGTTGTCGCTTATCGGCTGCTTGTCATGCTCGCTTCTGCTGCCCCATGGCTTCCCTGCCTCACCCGTGCGGCCAGCTCCGCAGGCAGCTTGAGTGCTTCATCCCGCTGGGCCTGGGGCAGCGAACCCATCTCAGCTACAAACCATCTGCACGTGTAAACAGGTCGTATACCGTCTTGCCACGCTGTATGCCTTCAATCTCAGCAAAAACGCAATTAACAAAGCAAAAAAGAGGCAACAAACAAAGCAGGTCGATTTCCTGTGAACAACATGATACCCTTGCATCCTCCCAATTTCCTCAGCTGCTAATGCGTTGCTGTGTGTCTTATGGGTACTTGCAGCCGTGCAAGTCAGCATGCAGGCCTGATGTGGGCATCGCAAGCAAACACTTTTGCCTAGGGTAGCTGCACCCTCACACCCTGCACTGAAGCCGAACACCTTCCTTCCCTCGACCCTGAGATTTGACTCATGTGATACGGCTGACTTCCCAATGCTGACTGATCGTTTCAGGGTCAGTTGGTGAAAGAGCTAGGTGAGGCAAGCTCATCATCTGCACAACGTGCGCCGTTCCTTCTCCCGGTGCGCCGTGTCCTGCGGTGTTGCGCCGCCACCCACCTGAGCGCCTCCGCTCCCTGCTGCAGCTGGCTCAACGCTGCGGCCGGTTCCGCTGGCATGCCAGGGAACGCTGAGCCCTGCAGGCAGCACGCACTCAACAACTCGTGTACACACCAACAAGACACAACACGCGCTGTTGCACTCCTCTGGTATCCAGGCATCCAGGCATATGTACATCCAGCATATGTAGATTTGAATGACCAGGGCAGGTGGTGCGTCTACTCGACTCGCACCTCCCTGGCTTTCGAGCACAAGAACATCGGCAGTCGCCCAGCCATCGTGATGGAATCGCATGGCAATAAGCTATGCGGCTTGGCCTGCTGCACGTTGAATGGCGGCCTCACACCTGTGCGCTAGGGTTGGCCGCGGCTTGTGTGGCCGCCAGGTCCCCCAGGACAGTGGCCAGCCGCTGCAGCCCGGCTACCTGCAGCAAGCACAACACCATGCACACAGCTGCTACGTCAAAACGCTGAACCTTGGTAGTCCCAAATTTCGACTTGTAATATGCCGGTGGTATGCAAGGCTTCAGCAGGAAACCCACCTCTCATAACCGTTTAGGAACAACACACAGGCGGGAAAGAAAACTCCGTGAGTATTGTGGCCTGTAAATTGTACAAGAGTTGTAAACCTACGGAACCATTGCACGCAAATTTCTGCTGCATGTGCCAGCCTCTGTTGCTTCAGTTTAGCTTCAGCCCATTGCATATCTGTCACGAAGATAAACTGGGTAGCGGCAGCAGAATGCCCACCTGCTGGCGGTCCTGTTTGGATGACAGCTGCGGCAGGGCGGCCAAGAGGGCACCCACGGGGCCGGCCAACTCCTGATCCTGAGGCCAAACACACGCATGGGAGTGATATGCCACAGATGGCTGGGTTGGGAACATGATGGCCAGCGGACATGGAGCCCGCAGAGCCCGGCCACACCTACATGCATGGGCACCTTGCTTGGCGCGCTTGGACTAACACGCCTTCTGTGCTCTGTTCCTGTATTTCGGTATGCCTTTTCTGCCTTTGGGCCTATTTCTGCCTTTGTTCGTGCCGTTCTTCTCCTTTGCTCAGGGTGGGTCAGGGCGGTATACATCCCGGCCTGTGTCCTTGGCCGGCTTCCCTGATGTAACAAATCAATCAATCACACCTGCTCGGCCCTGCTTGTGAACCCTTGGGCTGTAATCGCTCAGCCGGCAAGTCAATAAGGGCAAAGCATGAAGACCCTACGGTAGCCCTAAGGAAGGGCAAAGCCGACAAGTGGCCCTCAAGAAGCGCAAAGCATGAGGGGGGGTTGAATAACGGGGGTGGGTTACAGGCTCCGGCGATAAGGGCACACAACACAGGGTGCTGCACTGGGTACTCAACAAGCAACGGTCGCATAACAAGAACGACTGTTCGGTTAACTTGAAGGCTGTCTGTACGCATTCTGCCTGAAGTCATAAGCATTGTCTGTGGGAGGAACAACCAAATCTCATCAGCGCAAAGCAAACCACGCTGAGAGGCGGTCCGATCTCACCTCCAGTCGTTGCTGCTGTGTTGCGCTGCCCATGCCCATGAACGATGACAAGGCGGGCTGTGCGGCGCTGCTGTGTGTGGTGGTGAGCGGGAAGAATAGCGGCACCAGCACAGGGCCAAGGAGAGGCACACCTGCAACAGCACACCGCGCGAGTCAGGATGTTGAACAGATGCGATATCGACCAGATACTCGTCAATCGAATGCTGAGGTGGGCAAACAGGGGCGACAAACCTGAAACACATCACAGTTATCACATCATATCAAGGAAGTGCTCAGCAGTGGGTCCGGCCATGCTTGCATGCATGCAGTCTTTGAGGAGCGGGAGGCCAGGCATCGAAACCTGAGCCTCGCTAAGCTCAAATGCTTGTGAAGACAATCTAAGCCTCTCAGACTGAAGCTGAATAAATGCTTCCTGGTCACGACGAAATAATCAGCCTGGGAAGTGGGACTGTAGCATGCATCGGGAGGTAAAACGCCAGTCCAGTCGTGTGCGAATGTCCAGCCGAGCACGTGCACAACCATGCCATGTTTCAAGGGTCGAGCTAGCCTTGGGGTGGAGTGGCTATGTTGACCCAGTCAAGTCCTAGCTGTTCATGTCAGCCCAGTCGCGTGCGAATGAAAGGAGGCCCCTACTCACTGGCTATGAGTGGCAGGGGGTGGCGTGCGGTGTTGAGTGCGCTGTCCGCACCCACACGCCACCCGGCGTCAATGCCCTGCAGCAGGCAGCAGTGTGGGAGTCAAGACATGATCTGCACCACCACTCCCACATAAGAGGCACTAGGAGAAACTGCGACAAAATCAAGCAAGTCTACAAGTCAAAACCAGACTGGGTAGGCACTAGAAGGCATGCGAGCTACTTGGAAAATGAGCCATCAAACGCCAGATTGGTGATAACAAGCAGACATCAAGACAATGGTAAGATGACATGTTGCACATCTCAAGCCTCCTTGCAAAGTGGTTACTGCGAGCCATGACTAGCCTAACAATCACCACTCAGTGACTGTGGCCTCACCTTCGCCAGCGTATTTGCGATTGTTGACAATTGTTAACAGTTGTTAGCACAGTTGTTGCCGTGACTAGCCTGTCAATCACGAACACAGCCTCGCCTTTGACGGCTCGCTTTGTTTTTTCTTGACCTGGTTATTGAATAAAGGAATGTCTGGTTGCTGTGGCAGTTTCCAAAGCGTCTGTTGTACATAGCTTTGTGGTCTTATTATTGCAAGCGACCACTCGCCGGTTAATGACGAACACAGCCCCACCTTTGCCAGCTCATCCACCAGTATCTCCCTCACAAAGCTGGCCTCTGGGCTGAGCAGGAGTGACAGCGCGCTGCCGCCTGTGCGGCTGCTGGCCTCCCGCTCCGCTAGCGTGCCTGCGACCAGAGGCGGCGGGAGGGAGGCGCGGGGACTGCGGACCGCCTCCTGCATGTGTGAGGGAGGGTGCGGCGCTGTACACCATGGCGCGTCACCATGTCACCAGGCTGATGTTCATGAGCTCATGAGTGATCATGCATATATCCATGAGTGTGCCAGGAAACCAAACCAACCACACGTTGAAACAAAGCAATACATCCCTGCCAAGCAAAGGAATACACATATCACGTATCGTGCCCGTAGCTGTAACAGAGCCTGACAGCAATTGAACCTCTTGTGTAGTAAGCACGAACGCAAGGACAGAGCCGGAAAATATGAAGACCGGCAGGCTTAATGCTAGGGATTTGCTGCCTTATGAACCGGCTGCGAAATGGTTAACGATGGACCTCAGACGAGGCCGTACCTCATCTACCAAAGCGTATCGTATGCTGAAGCATCGTCAGATCAATGACTGTATACTAGCAAGCACAAACATGATGACGGCGCAAACAGCACAAGGAAAAGAACAAGTGGCTGCGCCAGTCGACGGCTGTGAGACCGAGCTGTAGCAAGGTTACCAGAATATACAACAAACCGTATTGTTCAGCGAATTTCGGAATCAGCATCGTAATAATCCCCGAATTTTGGCCTCGGAATTTCAAGGAAAACGTAAGGTTCGTAAAACCGAAATTTGCAAAGGTGGCATAAAACCAGATTCGTAAAGTTGTTGAGTCAGAAACAGTCCCTGCCTTGCAGCGCAAGCTCTGGGTGTCACATACAGGCAAACCCTGTAATACTGGTGTACACCAGTGCCAAAACCAGTGCTGGATGGCCCAGTATTAGTGGTTTTCAAAGCCGTTCCAACGGCAGTTCGTAAAAGTGAAAAGCTCTTACAGCCAAAAACCTTATTCGTAACTTTTTATCTGACCATCAGAATCCGAAATTCGCTGAACAATACGGTATGCCTGTGTTGTACAACCTGTAGCAACGACCCTCGGAGCCCTGCCCCGTGCATGTAGCGATCATGTCAAGTCGCACCTGCAGCAGTGACTCCAGGCGCGAGAACCTGAAGTTTCCCGCGGGCGTGTATAGGAGGGCGCGGAGCGTCTCCCGCAGCTCCGGCGTCTGGTTGGTCAGCAGCCTGCGCGCAATCCAGGGGTAGGCGGACCCGAGCACCTGCACCACAGAGCCACGGACATGCATGACATGCATGTCAATTCTCATCAGGGGCATGTGAGTTCACATGGACAAATCAGAACCTACTGAGAAGCACGGACAGGCAATTGAGTATGCAATCAAAGCTCACCCTGAGGACAAGTCAGAACCTGTGATAACAGCAAGCGCCACAGCCGTGAACAGATTGGCTCAGGTCGACGAGCAATGACGAGCCAGTTCCATTACCTTCCAGGGCAGAGGCATGACATAACCTGTTGGGTGGTCTAGCCAGGTTAACACAAAAAGCTGGAAAACGTTGGTGCCCATACATTCTCATCATCACATGGCTATACTCTTTTCACCATGGGGTTCTGAATAGTATCTTGGCAGTGGTCTTGGAGAACAGCAGCGGCGAACAACACAGGTAGACATACCCATTGGGTGTCACTGAACCTTACTCCTGCACCCGAGCCAACACATGCCGGTTGGCCCCATTCCACAATCTCTTACCTTGTAGTTAGGGTCGGACGCCAGTGCAATTCCCTCCAGTACGCTCAGGGACCGCACCAACAGCGTGTAGTAGGAGGGGATGCGGAAACTGCAGGGCAGCACGCACAGCGTTGAGCTTGGAATGGAACATGAGTCATCCATACGTTGTCCCCAGCATATGCACTGGGTTGATGAGCACTGAACTTTACTGATGCGAACTGGAAAAGACTTGACTGTATGACTCTGAACTTACGCACAAGTACAAGCACTGGGAGACGAACAACACGGTGAAACACCGGCAGCGGCTGAACTTCTGACAGCCCTGGTACCGCGCCTGGCACCACGCAGGGAAAGGCCGCTGGTGTACTGAACAATACACCACCAGTGCACAGCTACCCTGAAAGGGCATCCCCTCCACCCCCCACCTGAACTGGTACATGGTGCGGCCCAGCTGCCCGGACAGGTCGCCGAAGGAGACGTTACTCACACCCCGCGCCAGGGCGGCCTGGAACACACCTGCATGGACACGCATGGCCACAGACCAACAGCTGCGCAGCTGAGTTTTCCATGTTGATGGTAATCAAGATAATCACAAGTCGTCCACAAGTGGCGCGGACCAAGCGAACAGTGACTATTGTTCAATCTTCACAGGTGGTTATGGTCGACATGAGCATCTGACGAGTTGTTCACATTCCAGTGGTTGTTCCATTCCGCACAACGGAAAAGCAGCCAGGTAGGCTCTACACACATGCGTCTGAACGTACACATGCGTCTGAACGTACACACGCATGACCACAGGTGACCACTGGTGACCACTGGTGACCACTGGTGACCACTGGTGACCACTGGTGACCACTGGTGACCACTG
>QAXH01005359.1:0-14498 GCA_004335635.1 Chloromonas sp. AAM2
TCCTTGACAAGTTCAAATGTGACGGCTCATCGGCCTCCACCTGCTCAATCTGCTGCGATGATTTTGTGGCGGATGACCCAGTGCGCGTGCTGCGATGCCAACACAGATTTCGTGAGTGTTGCCTCGTGACTGTGTTGTTGGCTTTGTGATGCTGGCCAAACACTACAAGTTATCAAGCAACAAGGTTTTCAAATGTCGCATGTTGTTCCAAGTTGTTCCAGGCATCAACCTGCATGTGACTGGCTCCCGTCATGCAAGCACACAGTTGCAGATGCGGGTTCTTGGCTACTGGTGGTGTTGAAGATGACCGACCACAGGGTTGTTTTCGCCTGGCTGCTGTCCATGTGCCTGTAGATTTGGAGTGTGTCGACAAGTGGCTCCTGTCTGCTACCGATTTCTCACGGCCGCCGGCATGTCCGCTGTGCAATGCTGAGCTCATCAAACAGCCGCCAAGCGGGCGCACGGTTGCGCAGCGGTAGCAGCCCTCGGTTCCTGGGTGGCCGCCAGCGAGCTGAGACTCTTGAATGGCCATGTTGTTATGTTGTGTTGTGGCACAAGCCCAGCTCAGTTTGCGCGACAACCTGATTGTACTACATTGCCATGACTTTGCATCAACAACGAATTGTTTTATTTCATTGATTGCAATAACAAATTTCAACAAAAGATTGTATTGAGGCGCGTAATTCTTGGAGAGATATTGTGTCTAGCTGCAGTACCGTGGGTTGAACCTTGGAAAGCCATGTAATGATGATGATGATGATGATGATGATGATTGTATTCATACCCCGTTGACCCAAATTCAACTGCCGTGCCCTTTTTCCGTTGACCCCGGCAGGCTTGGCGGGGGTTTCGATTGACACGCGGCCCGCAGACCAGAATTGTCATTTTCAAGTATGCAGAAGGTGTTTTGATGGTACACTGGAGGCACGTATCCAATCTCATTTCAACCGGGCAATGTCACTTTCTGATGCGAGGATCCCTATATTGCATGACACTTCAAAACGTACACCATGTTTATACTACATTAGAATTGCACACGATGTTGCACCAACAACAGACGTTGTCGTTTATTCCTCCTACACACGGTGTCCCTCGAAACAACATTTTTTGAATTTGAAACCGCTGACTGAGTGGCAAACCCAGAATTGGAGAGGTTATATAGCAAAGTTGCGGTCTACCAGCAGACCAAGCGTACCGCAACAATTTGCGAAAGATGTCCAGCCGCAAGGGTGGTGGAAGGAAGAAAGCACAGACACTCGTTGAGACTGCTGCAGTCGTGGTTAAGGAAGCAGCAGCAGCAGTGGAACGCAAGCTGAGCGGTGCAGGTGGCCGTCTTTCAGGTGAGCCAGCGTGCCTGCACGCGATCAAGCATGTGTGCAGGATTGCCCAGCGCTTTGACACGAAACACGTCCAGCGCGCAGGTCTGCTGCAATCGCAACCTCCGGAGAACGCTCAGCATGTTGATGGCGATGCTTTCGAGCAACTTCCTGCGGCATCTCCAGCAGATCGTACTCCCGCAACGCCAGACTTGGCGAGATCCGATGACAATGCGGCCCAAACCCCATCGCGAGTGACATGCAAAGAGGAACAATGGCGTGTTTCATTGTCCAAGCCAGCCTTGTGGATGGCGCTGATTATGCTAAGCCTGGTGCTGGCGTTCACCTCTAGCACCATGACAGCCCGGTCCGCAAAGCATGGCATTAAAGCGGTGAAGGCCACGCTCATTGCGCAGGGGGGTGATCTGGAACGCATGCTAGCAGCTCAGCAGGCTTACGAGCAACAGCTGGCCGCAGCACTTCTTAACATGAGCGATGCCACAAGTTATGGCCAACAGCAGCTTACAGAAAGCCAGCGCCTCAAGGAGCAGATCGCCTACGTCACAGAGCGACTCTTGGCATTGGGAAACGACTTGCATGCTGTGCGCGGCGCATGCGCTGCAGACGCAGACACGCTAAATGCGCCTCAACCGGCTCAAACCAGCCCACCCATCGCCCCAGCAGAACATTGGCAAGCACAATCGCCACAGCCTTGTGACGGCCCTCACACAGCCGCTGTCCTACATCAGCACACCGCCACAGCGCTGGACAGGTCCATGCCTCGGCGAATGCACTTGCTGCTTCACCGTTTGCTGCGTGATCCCATGGGCAAGCAATCAGCCCCAGCACTGCCGTCAGCGCATGCATGGTACAGCCCCAACCAAGCTATGCACAGCAAACCTACACGTGCTGGCTCTTGCATTCTACCTCTGCTCAACGGCGCACCCTCCCAGCAACCTTCCCTAACTTTACAGCTGGTAGAACCTACAGCAGGCCTTCAGCGCATCTGTTTTGCAGCTACATCGTCTGCTACTGGCTTTTCCTATGCACATGGTGAAGGCATGCAGCAAAGCTTGACGGCTGTGGTGACAATGAAGATAGCCAACAGCGACAAGTGGCAGCATGTGGGTGAGGTTCAACTTGTGGCACAAGAGCAAGGCGGCTTCCATGCAACAGCTGGAGAGCGAGAGGTTGCATGGACATGGCTTGAGCTGCCTGAGCATGCTGGGGTGGCGACGCATGTGAGGGTGTACTTCAGTGGGCCTGATGTTAGTATGCCTGTTATCTGTGCCCCTGACATTCAATTGAAGTGACAGCAAACCTTGCTGGCAGACAAAGATGCCATGGCATCAAATACTGGGCGAACAGAACAGTTATCCCGGGCCTGCTGATTACACATGGTGTGCGTGTCACATGGCGTGCATTTGACTTGCGTGTAGATTATGCCGACCGACTTCTGAGCTCATCTGCATGCAGGCTCATCAATTGTATGGCTCACTGTTATCATGTTACAGAGGGTGGTATCAATTAACTGCCCCTTTGCACCTTGCATAGACAACCACATGGCGAACATGCCATGTGTATACAATCAAAAAGCTTGATGGTTTTTCAGTGTGCCCTTGCTGAGCGCTCGCATGGGCTGGTAGCAAAGCATGTGAGGACATCACGCATGCCAAGCCCCGCCCGATGAATGGTGGCTGATTACGTCAAAGCATGAAGTCGGGATGTGAAGTGTAAGACCAATCAATATATAAAAGTCACGAAGTCGTGTGTATCGGTGGGTTTGGCTATCTGGGTTCAGATGAGTTCGCCAAAGTCTGGTCAATGAGCAAGAACAACCCTGTCAAACAACAATGAAGAATCGCATTCTGATCAATGGGAGTAGCCAACCATTGGCCCACTCAGTCAGTTGCAGATACCAGGCTGCGCGTGTTTAGTCTGTTGGTAGGGCTGATGAGCTAGGCTGAAGCCCATATGCAAAATGCCAGCTTGAAGTTCATGTGGAAGTCTTGAGATGGGGATGACGTGGACTGGTAGGCATGACTGTTTGTGACACATGAATCAGGGCCTAACTCTTAAGAGAACAGAAGGTAAGGCAAGGTGATGTTTTTTTGCCTTCCTTGTTGAGGCCTTGCTCTGGTCAAAAGGTTCCTGTACGCAGATTGTGGCGTCTTGTACATGTATCCAGCTAGGCTGGAATTTGTTGTGGCTGCACAAGCAGGGAGCAAAACCAACAGCCAGTCAGTCGGTCAGCCTTACGTGCACGTGACAACAGAGCAGCCAACTGGCTTAGCAGCGTTCAAGCAGGATGCACTGCCTGCAAGTCATGGGACCTTTAAAGCGGGCCCAAATGCAACGGCTGGCTGGCAGCACAGCCAATACGAGCACATGCGTGGATCAGCACGTGAGTGAGTAAAGCATGTGTGTACGTGCATACCGAGCAAGCCATCCAGGATGCTTTTTTAGTTGCCAGCTAGCACTGTTCAGATCACAAGCTTGGCCTGCTGCAGAGAACGGGCTGGTGCGAAGCAAGCACCCTCTCTCTTTAGTGCTAACCAGGTCTAGGCCTCAAAAGTAACACATGGGAGCAGGCAGCTAAGCGTGGGGTTAGCCCCACCTGTGGGAAACCGGCCATCAGGGGTACGGGGTCGTCTGACAGAGGGCCCTGCACGGCCTGGCGCTTGCGTGGCCCCCCATCGTGCTGTGAGGTTGGGGACAGAGACGTGCTGTCCAAGGGCTGACTGCCATCCTGCAACAGCACGACAACGGTGACAACACAGGTGAGCAACACAGCACGACAACGGTATCAACACAGCACGACAACGGTATCAACACAGCACGACAGCGGTATCAGCACAGCACGACAGCGGTATCAGCACAGCACGACAACGGTATCAACACAGCACGACAACGGTATCAACACAGCACGACAACGGTCTCAGCACAGCACGACAACGGTCTCAGCACAGCACGACAACGGTATCAGCACAGGTGAGCAACACAGCACGACAACGGTATCAGCACAAGTGAGCAACACAGCACGCAGCATGGCCATCATCAGGTGAACAAAGCCAGCACAGCAAGTCGAGTCATAAGCAGCCCTGCATACTTGTAATGCTACAGGAGCTCCAAGCAAGTTGCCCTTCATGCGTCGGCATCCACAACGTACTCACAGTCGTGTTCATTCAAAGACCTGAGACCAGTTTGCGCACAGGCGTGCCAGCCGCCAGAGCAGACAGGAAGGTGACACCATCAGCTGGACTCTATGCCTGTACCCATGCCCACCATCGAGCTGCACCGGCCATGCATGACATGCCCTGTGCCATGCGCGACAAACCGCACGTCACCCACCCAATTGATGCATGCTGTGCTCATCTCAGCGCCCACCCATTCACCCATGGTTGTGAGGTCACAACTGCACTCACCTGGCTCTTGCCCTGCTGCAGCCTCATGACCAAATCCACCAGCTGTCCGCGGCTAAGCGATTCATACTGCAGCCTGCCAACCTCCTCGGATAAACCACCCTCCGGCGTTAGCACTAAATCAAGTGAGCCGCCATCAGAATCCAGTCCAATGGCCCGGCAAGGCAACTGGGGCACATGCCTTTCATCCATGTGCGTCATGCCCAGAGGCAGGTACACCGGGTAGTTATCTGGTTGGAGGTAGTTGGTCTGATCTTGGAGGTTGCGGGAGTTGTGGCTGGGCAGCAAGTCTGGTAGATGGTAGGGGTGATTGGGAACAATGTCAGGCTGTAGCATGGCTTCGCTGCTGATAAGCACTGGAGCAGGAGCAGGACGCTTGCGGGTGAAGTCTGAAGGGGATGATGTTGCAAGCGACTCATGGATAGCAAAGCAGTTTGAAACGGACGGCAGCCGGCGACAGCCGTGGTCCTCCATGCCATGCCAATTGAGAGAACTGGTCATTTTCAGACCGCCTAACATGGGCTGTGCCTCTCGCAGATTGATACCGTTGCCGGCATCAGGCTGGCATTGCTTGGACAAAGATTCGATGCCAATGTTATTCTGCACCTGCCCCATGCTGTTGCTGTTGGCGCCATGCTGAGTCTGGGGCACCATGTTGCTACCACCCATGCCATGCTGGGCCTGTTGCACCACCAAGTTTCCGTTTTGCTGCACCAGCATGCCACCAGCCATACCATGCTGAGCCTGGGGCAGCATGGGGCTTCCCCCCATGCCGTACTGTGCCTGCTGCGACATGGACCCAACCCCCGTGCCAAGCTGTGACTGGGGTATCATGAAGCTTCCACCCATTCCATGATGGGATTGCTGTTGTGCAGGACTGCTGTTGTGGTTGTGCTGAAACTGGGGCACCATGCCGTTGCTGCCTAGGCCATGCAATGGCTGCTGCTGCATGAGCATACCTCCACCCATGCCATACTGTGCCTGCTGTGACAAGACACTGCTGCCAATACCGTACAGCTGTTGTGGCATGGAGTTACCACCCATGCCAAGCTGTGTCTGTGGTACCATGATGCTAGCACCCAGACCAGGCTGAGCCTGTTGCTGACCAAGCCCACCAGGCATGTTGTGTCGTGTCTGCTGCGCCAACATACCGCTTCCACCCATGCCATACTGCGAATTGCCACCCATGCCAAATGGTATCTGTTGCTGCACGGATCCAGCACCCCCTAGCATGGGCTGTGATAGCATGCTGTTGCCTCCACCAAGAGCAGGCTGTGACTGTTGCAACTGCATCAAACCATTTCCGCCCATGCCATGCTGAGCCTGTGAAACCATGTTGCCTGCACCAATGCCGGACTGCGCATGCGGCTGCATGGGACTGACAGTGATGTGCTTTGGCAGCATTTGCATGATGTCGCCACCGCCCATGCCATGATGCATGTGCACCATGCTGCTTCCACACATGCCCGGCTGTGACTGCTGCCCCATGTTGCCACCAGCCATGCTATCCTGGACAGTCGCTATCATGGACCCACCATCACTGCCATGCTGCCCATGCGCCTGCTGTGGCAAAAGATCGCTGTCTATGCTTTGCTGGGCCAGTTGCAGCATGCAAGTGCCAGGGTCGTCTGTAAGCTTGGAGTCGCTATCAGCAGAGTTGAGCAGAACATGGGCTGGATAGCCAGAGATCTCCAGGCCATCTGTGCACAGCAGCTGTGGTGGTTCCTGTCTGGGTTGTGGAGGCAATTGCTGGGCTCTGCTGGCTGCGAACTGCTGGGTTAGAGCGGCCAGTGCCAGCTGCTGCTGATAGGCGGCAGTCTGCTGCTGCTGCATCAGCTGGTAGTTTCTTGCCAGCTCCTGCTGCTTTTTCAGGCTGACCTCGGTTCTGGGCAAGGCGTCTCCATTCTCCGTGGGCTTTGCTGTGGCTGAAATGGCTGGGCCAGAGGGTGCTTTGCAGGTGGTGCCAGCAGCAGCATGTGGCGCTGAGGTTGTTGATCTGGATGGCTCAGCTTTTGCACGGGCCTCACTGGCCGGAGCCTGCCTTGGTGCATGCTTGGACTGGGCTCCTGGGGTGGTCTGCTGCTTGTTTTGGGCTGCTGCTGTGCCTGGCTGTGTTGAGTGAGCTACACCTGAACGGCGAGGCCTTGCCATGGGGCTCTTCTCCGAACGTGCTTGCTTGGGTTTTCCTCCTTTGGTGGGTGTACGGTCCTCCCCTTGAGCTGTGTCATCCTCTTGCCCATCGTCATCGTCGTTCTGCTCGCTGCCGGACTGCAGGCGGCAATACAGTGCTGCCCAGGGTGAGTTTGGCCCGTGCAACGACGCAAAACATGCATACGGAAAGCTCCGTCCCCACTCACGTTGCGTTTCTTGGCACGGTAACTCCTGAAGTAGTCTCGCACTAGCGGCAGAGACCGCAAGCACTTGGCGTGTACGCGTGTCTCCTGGATAGATGGCGCTTTGTTCTGCCACAGGTCGTAGGCATGCATGTGGTACCATGTCACAATCTCTTGTGCATTGGGCCTGCGTCCCAGCTTCTCCAGTTCCTTTCTCCACCAATCATTGAAGGGCTGCCAGAAGCCTAGTGGCCGGCGGTCCGACATGTGCTCTTACGCGACCCCAACCGCCTGCAAGCAAGCAATAAAGAGCGCTAACATAAACCAAGCTTGTGCTGTCTGGGAACAGGTACTTGCAATTGCCTTATGATTGATTATGCCGCTCGCCCAGATGTGCGAAATGCCACATGTATTTGTGCGCTCAGGTGCACAAACACTGGCAGAGCATGCCAGCATTGTAATTGTACTTGTGCCATATAATCCATCAGTCGTTGCTGGTCGAAGCTGAGAGTGTTAAACCTTGGCTTTGGTCGTTGACCATTGGAACGCAAATGCCTCGGTGTTCTTGCTGAAAGCCACAAAAATGCGGATGATACGCTGCCTCGCGCATGCGCTGGCTGGCAAATGGCTCACCATGCCAGCACTGGGTGTGCGCAACAGCCAACCCCAAAGCGGCAGTAGTTGCTCACCAGTGCGTGTGCAGCCAAGCGAGTGGCACAGAAGCAATAGGTTATCGCGCAATTGTGCAGCTCCGCTCCTTCAATGACATGTCGTCCTCTCTGGCCCGCCGAGCAACGGGTCGTAGCGACTTGTATCAAGCACTGATGTTTTGTGAGAGCAACCCATATATGTTCACGAAGCATGTAGCCTTGCCAGCAGCTCCGATGTCGAAATGTCCAATGCCATGTGACATTTGTCCGTTTCTATGGGCCTGTCGTCTGGCTGCTCTTTTGCCCCTTCCATCTGCTGTTTGTGCGATGCGGTGCCTGCAAGTGCTCCAATGGATTGTGCAGATTGCTTGAAACTACATGCCGACAGCTGAGTGTCGCAAGAGGAGCGTAAAGCGGCAGCGCACCAAACTCATTGTGCAGGCCTGCTGCTGGTTAGTATGATGTCACGACAACCACACCTGGCGTCGGACTGGCCTTGGCATATGCACGTCATGAGCATCCTGTTCAACATCCCCGAACCTGATTGGCAGGTGAAGCCTAGATACAACTCCCACCTTCCAGGACATGTAGCAGGGGCTGGGCTTCCTGCACCTGGCAGCATGCACATCGAGGATGGAGCTGCTGCAGCCATGCGGCCACAAGCTGATCAACACCCCACACCAGTGTGTGGACGCATTATCACCTCCTGGGACGTGTTGCATTTGCTGGGCCTCCTGCACACATCCTGGACCTGACAGCATGCACATATGAGCCGAGGATAAGGCTGCTGCGTACATGCACTGAGCAGGGGCCACAGGCCGATTAGCACCACAAACATCCAGCGTGCACGTATCCCTTGGCACATTCGAGAAGTGCAACTAAACAGCTCTTGTTTTGGCCTGCCAATGTGCATTCAGTGTGCCAGGTATTCAAAGCAGCACCAAAGCATGCGCCAAATGTTGCCTCGGGCGTCAGGCAGGGCGTGCGCTCTCCTCGCAAGGCAAGACAGTTCTTCTGTTGTGCTTAGGGCACTGCGCTCAGTCTTCCATCTTTCATTGGCCTGGTCAGCTGCACACGCGTGCGTCAACCTGATCAGCTGCAGTCAAACGCATTCTTGTACCTGAACCAACGCTCGTTACCTGGCTGGCGCGTAATCAGTCATATTCCAAAGTAAAGTGACCCTGGGAATCAGGCGCGGTTCCCGTCAAAGCTAGCTGTAAAATGAATCTGATACCACTTGTACTATAGGGACAGCCCACTTTGTAGCTGTTGTGGGACGCACGAGTTGCCGATTCTTCTCACAACATGAATTGTGTGAGTGGCTCGTCTGCTTGTGAACATTGATATCATGCCCATTGTCTGATAGATTACAAAAGTACCGAGCTCGGTTGATGCCAAGGAGGACGGCATGGACATCAGGAGCGAAACAAACAGACAGGAGAACACAACAAGTTGGTGTGGCCGACACAGTGCCTTTCCTGTGCATCGTACCCTGCATTGTTGCAACCATTTGCGGCTCTGCCTGCAAACGCTTGCATGTAAAATGCCCGAACCTTGCCACAATCACGCATTTGCCCTGCAGATCACTGACTACTTGGAACGCTGAACAAGATGTCAAGATGTGCCCAGGAGAACCAACCACAAACCCAGCCATTGCCAGCATGTTGTCAGCTGCATGCTGCACACATGGCATGGTCACCGTTGCAGCGAGGAATCAAAACACAAGAAGCCAACGCAAAGGCAAGGGAGGCAAACGAAGTTGGGCAGCACCCACAAGAACACCATGTCAACACCATGTCAGCTATGAATAGAACAGGTAACACATACACAGGGCACGTGTGTTTGGCTCAACGATTCATGGATCATGGATAGAACAGGTGGAAAGCATCAACTCTGGAATCGGTACATCGCTCAGATCCAGGTAGAGTTCTCTCAGTTGATCTTATGCCATTGCTCGCAAAGATGCTGACCATGGCAACACGTTCATGCCAGCTGCATCCCAACGCAATCAATCAGTCCGTCAAACATGCATGCATGCATTCAAAACCCATGCATCCAGGTCGGGTGTTTGTACACCATTGAACTGAGTCACTGGCTGCTTGCATGTCCCTTGTCAGCAGCAATGCAAGCCAGAGCAGAGACAACAAGTGCTTGAAACTTGATACAAGTTCAGGAAAGGCAGAAGCAGAGATTGGGCAAGAAGGTTGAGACTACCAGAGCCTCCATCCATGATAGAGATCGGAATATGATTTCACGTAAGGGGAGGGATTCCAGCCCGTCCAACCTACTTGTGAAGGGGATTGCAACCTGCAAAGCGATCCTTTTCATATTTTCCGGCCAGATGAGTGCATTTATGGCAGATTTCGTGGCACATAGTCTCGTATGTAATGCTCATGCAGCAACACAAGGGAGTGACACAGGAGAGCTACTTCGTCTGCAAACTCAAACGAAGCAAAAACCCTGTGGCGATGCTGATGAACAACACATGGAGCACCATGTAGTCAGTAGAATCGGGACCCAGACCCAGTAACACACCAATAGCCCCAGAACCGAGAGTCACACAAAGCATTGTCACAGAACTGGCAAACTTCTACTTTTTGAAAGTGTTCACTCTCCTGCTCAGTTTACATTTTGCTTCCACGCGTCTTTCTCCTCCTGTGTCAGCTGCGCCCATGCGCCAGCCAGCATGCGCGTGACATCCACCCCGCTCGCATGCGGGTGGCTAGCCTTCACTTCCGGGCGCATGCGCCGACAGAAGTCATTGTAAGCGGTCACACGCCCTGACGGCCCTGGAGAAGAACTGGCTACCGCAGTAGCGGCAGCCTTGCGTTTTTGCGTGGCGGTCAGTTTCGGAGCGGGAGCGGCGGGGATTGAGATAGCGGCCTTGCGGCCTGTGCGTTTAGCACCGGATACAGCATTGTCCGTGTTCACAGATGCAGCTGAGCCTGCTTTGCGGCCACGCTTGAGGGGCTCGTTTTGAGGCGCAGGGATTGCAGGGGCTGCCGTGGTAGCTTTGCGGCCACGCTTAGGGGCCTCGGATTCAAGCACAGGAGTGACAGGGGCTGTGGTGGTAGCCTTCCGGCTCCGCTTGCTGGGTGTAGCAGGAGTTGCAGCGGCTGCAGTTGGTGGTTTAGCAGCAGCACGGCGGCCCTTGGCTATGAATTTGCCTAGCTTGGATGGCGGCCGGGCTGCTTTTTGTGCCAGAATATCCACTGCCTGCGCACGGCAGGAAAAGAGCACGTGTGTGTGTGTGTACAAGCACTGTATGCGTGCGTCTCATTTTACATCCAAAACGGTTTTTTTACGGTTTTGTGGATGATGAGACTAAACTGTTGTTTGTTGCCAACAGTGCGCAGTACGGCTGTGCAACCGAGTCTCGCTGTGATTGGTGCACGAGGTATGGGAAGGTAACACGAGGTGTGGGAAGGCTTGCCTGTTCCAGGGTGATGTCAGAGACCGTTTCTGTCTTCGGTAGCTGGGCATTCAGCGACCCATGCTGGACGTATGGCCCAAACCTGCAAAGACAGGACAAGGCTGTACAATGTCCATCAGGTCGGAAACAAAAGATGCACTATGTGGTACTTGATTCACAAGGGAATAGAGGTAAACTAGAACAGGCATTGATACTGGCACCTCGATCTCAGCACTAGTGCTGATGTCTTCACAGCGCCGGCTGTCATCACGACCTATCGCTCTTCACACATGTGCTTTTTGTGATTCTTCACAACATGAGGTGGTTGGTACTGCTACTGCCTTTGAACTTGCCTGCCTCAGGCAGTTGTTAGTGTTGCAGGGCTTTCAGTCCGCGGAGGCCTCGCCCTTGCAGAGTCACAGTTGTGTCCCGGGGGTCCCAACCGATGATGATGCTGTGCCCCACGCCCTCAACGCCGAACGATACTAGAGCACAACCCTTTGCTGCCGGTTGATGCCCAGGTTGTGTCTGCTATCACAACATTGGCACAAGCCCAACCCATGCCTATGGTACCAGCTAGCTTTGTTCCCCGGATTCTATTTGTCCTCCAGCTACTTGTCCTACCGATTGTCAGCAGTTCAACCCTGTGACGTGTGCACCCACTGAGTGTCCCCTGTGCCCTCACCTCCCGCTGTTGACCAGTACGGGCTGTTGGTCCACGGGGTGCAGGCCCAGCTGCCGGGGCAGCTCCAGCAGAGACAGCGCCTCCTCTAGGCTCAGGGCGGATGCGTCCATGTGCTTGGGGATGGCAGACCTGCGCACCGGGGCAGAGGCAGCAAGACTCGATCATGATGCGATCCATGCATTCCTCACATGATGAAGCCTGCGGCAGGGGTGATGTAAGGGGTGATGTAAGGGGTGATGTAGGAGGTGATGTAACTCATCCACATGTATTCTGACAGACCTGGACACAGGGGCAGAGACAGGGATAAGAGGGCAGGGGGCTTGTGCGATAGGAAGAAGATAGGAAAGAATGTGTACTATCATATCACAGAGAGAGGGATAAGAGGGCAGAGGGCTTGTGCGAGAATGTATACCGTCATATCACATATTCGTCAAGCCTGCTGCTTGCAGGTGACGAGTAAGCTGCGCATGGAAGATGAGCATATAAGCATGTAAGGGCTTCTTATGTTGTCAAGCAAGTCAATCCTGAGGCCTGTGCGTGCCAAGCAACACAGACGGGCGCTCTTCTGAGCTGCATGCCTTTTTCCAAACTGCCATGCTCAAGCTTTGCCCGTCGACACACTTTGCCATCCTGGCTCTCGCGTCCGGACGGATTAAGAAAGGCAGGCAGTCACCATGCAAACATACAGTTCCCTGTGCTGGCCTCATGCTTACGCATCAGTATATGCCACAGCCACCTGAAATGCTCACCTGCGTGGCGTGGCGGCTGCCGGTGCCTTCTTGGGCCTTCCCCTGGCCGTTATCCCAGGCGCCTTCACGGGCGTGTCTGTCTGCACGTAGGGCCCGAACGGCCCCACTTTAACGCACACAGGTAGGCCAGTGTCGGGGTGTGCGCCCAACTCCCGCTCGATGCTGGTGCCGGGGTCGGCCGGGGCGCCGCCTGCGCAGCACACAAGATGACGGTGCAGGTAAGCATCAGCTCCACAACACACACAGACGGTGCAGGTAAGCATCAGCTCCACAACACACACAGACGGTGCAGGTAAGCATCAGGTCACAACACACACAGACGGTGCAGGTAAGCATCAGCTCCACAACACACACAGACGGTGCAGGAAAGCATCAGCTCCACACGGCCTAAGCAATACATCGGGCAGATGTGTCAGAACACAAGGCAAGGTCAGCACAGAGGTGCGACACATGCAAAAGGCGTGATTAGGTAGGTCCAGCTCGGGTAGTGGCACTGCGCATGCGTGTCTTATCATTTACGGGCTACAGTGGAGGTCACTGGCCAGGCTTTCTGGGAGCCAACACCAGCTTCAGACACTGAAGGAGGCGCTTGGTCAACAACCAATATCGTCCCCACAACTTCGGAATCTAGGAATAGGGAGATAGGTTGCTCATGTGTGCGTGGTCACCACATACACTTCCAAACAAACACCAGCTGCAAACAGTGAAACTGGTGCTCTGAAACCTGCACTTGTTGGCAACCAAGCCACTAGGGCTTTGAGAGCTCACTAGGGAGCGTGAGGCTGTGCTTTCTGAAGACAAACCCCCAGCCCCGCATCAGGTTGGCGATTGGGAAAGTTTGGGATTTCACGAGAGGGTTGACGTTAGCATGTGTGGAATTGTGTTCGCGCACACACCTGCTGTCCACTTCAGGGGTCGTGAGAAGTTGCATGCCGGGTAATTGCTGCAGCCAATGAATGATCCAAACCTGCAGGCACATGCACGCACGCATGGCTCACACAAGCTCGATGCATGCACTGTGCGTCACTACAGCATGCCGAAGGCTACGGCATCATCGGTACAGGGATGCAAATACATACATGCAATTTGGTATAGCTAGGTATATACACCCTTGGCTGCCCACTCTGTGGACACCGCCCTGACATTTCTCCTTTGTTTGGCTATGCCCACCCATGCATGTCTCCATGGGTGCGTGCACCCTTGATGCCCTCTGCTCACTTAGAGGGTTTGCGTTGGAGTCTTCCTGTGCCGCATGTGGGGCACACACGCTCCTCGGGACTGTCAAACTCAAACCGCTCGAGTTCCTGTGCAAACAAAGCGGCAAGAGGAGTCCATACATGCACAGCTTCACAGCCAGCGATTGCCGCGCACACGCACCCACAACAACTACCGCAGTGATGCCACAGTGCTGACCTCTCTAATGTAGGGCCTCCCTCGCTTTTGTAGTTATTTTTCTCCTTTAAAGGAGAACAGATGCAATCAAAAGGAAAACAGAGGGAGGATGTCTTAGAAATTGAACAGGCGTGACATGCATGGTAGGTAAACCAAAAGTTCAAGTCAAGTGTCACAGTTCGTGCCCCGTTGCATTGACTGCGCGACTGTTTACAACTGCTCTCCACTGTCTACTACTCACTGTCTGCTCACTCCCTAGCACGTGGCCCACCTGATCCAGCATGTCGTACACTTGAGTGATGGAAACGTCCTTGAGTGATGAGCACGTGCCCTTGAACGGGTCCCAGAAGCCCTGCATCAGACTGCGCCACTCGACCTGGCCGCCTGCGCACAGGATTGCACTTTTTGGTCGTTGCTCACATGAGAGCGCGGCACACAGGCACGCTGATTGCTCACATGAGAGCGCGGCACACAGGCACGCTGATTGCTCACATGAGAGCGCGGCACACAGGCACGCTGATTGCTCACATGAGAGCGCG
>QAXH01005359.1:14915-26334 GCA_004335635.1 Chloromonas sp. AAM2
AGAGCGCGGCACACAGGCACGCTGATTGCTCACATGAGAGTGCCGCACACAGGGGCGTTGCTTGGGTTTTATACTTGAGCATACCAACTGGTCCTGGGCTGAAGGTCAATGTAACAATACCAACAAGGACGCTGCTCACGCATGGGGCTCAAACCAGAGTAGTGGACTGAATAGCTGCGCTGACCATCAGTCCCCGCCCGCCCGTCCCTTTTCCCGACCATGCCTCAACCCCCCTTCGCCCCACACCTTCCCCCTCCCCCCGTTCGTCTCCTGTCCCCCTTTCCCCTCGGACTTTCTCCCCCCACTTACTTGACACGTCATCCAGCTGCGCCTCCATGCCGCTTGTGAACTGGTAGTCCACATAGTGGTTAAAGAACTGCGTGAGGAAGGTGGTCAGGTCCAGCCCCACAGCGGTGGGCACCAGGGCCCGACCCTCCTTGATAACGTAACCACGTGCCTGGGGCAAGAGCAGGGGAAGGGTATGGATTAATGAATCAACGCCTGGGGCAGGCAAGGGGAAAGGCAGCAGAAGGGCAGGCATGTAAAGCATTAAAGAGAACAAAATAAGATGTAATGTGAAGTATAAAGTAATGTAATGTACTGTCTGTACTGTAAATGTAAAGCATTGTAATGTAATGTAAAGCATTGAACAAAAAACAAGGTGCACATGACGTCCTGCCAATCAAGCGTCAACATCACTGCTGCTGCTGCTGCTGCTGCTGCTGCTGGGGTGAACACATCTGTCACACCGACCTGCAGCACCGCAATGGTTGATGCGTACGTTGAGGGCCTGCCTATGCCCAGCTCCTCCAATGCCTTGACCAGGGAGGCCTCCGAGTAGCGGCCGGGGGGACGCGTCTCGTGCGGGGTGGGCAGGGCGGCGGCACTTCTGACAGGAGCGCCCGCCTGCAGATAACAGAGAGAACAGTCATACATACGTGACATCACACCTCTACATGTACGTAAGAGTAGCGGTCGGGGGGGCGTGTCCCGCGAGCGGTGGGGCGCATGCCTGCAGGCAATCAGTACCTCACACAGAGTGTTCACAATACCACCAATGTGATGCACAAATGTGACACATCAATGAGCTGTTGGGCACCTACACCCACATGCCTAGTTGCCAAAACACCAAACCCCGGCAACCAGTGGGTGCTGGGCACACCAGAGGCAACCAGTGGGTGCTGGGCACAGCAGAGGCAACCAGTGGGTGCTGGGCACAGCAGAGGCAACCAGTGGGTGCTGGGCAGACCACAGGAAACCACTGGGTGCTGGCCACACCAGAGGAAACCACTGGGTGCTGGCCACACCAGAGGAAACGAGAAGGAAGGAAAGGACAGGGCAGATAGACTCTACAGCAGAGCGAACACCGTTCTGGAAAATCAACAACACACCACTGACAGCATGCTTCATCATCATCATCATCATTACATGGCTTTTCACGGTTCAACCCACGGTACTGCAGCTAGACACAATATCTCTCCAAGAATTACGCGCCTGACAAACGTCAGTACTAGACCGGTGGCCCATCTTGTGGCCTTGTGCCCATGGCTGCGGTCGCTGATCGAAGATTGTCTTCTGCATCATGTCACGCCTGCCTGCTATCACTGCCAACTATCGTGCCAACCCGCCTCATGCCCACCCACAATCAACGACACAGGGCGAGGAAATACAAAACCTACTGCCACTACCAACGGTTGTGCAAGCCTGTTGACTACACGTAAATACCCACCTTTGGCCCCAGAAGCACAGCTGCTCATACATACCGTACTGCTCCTAATCAGTTTGCATCGGCTTTTGCAGAATACTCATGACGATTCATCAATGATGGCCAAGCAATCCACCTCTTCACTCACCTTCAGCCCCAGCAGCACGGCCGCATCGACCTTGTTGCCAAACGCTTCGCCCTTCCCGCTCCCGCCTCCGCTGCCCGCCACTGCCGCTGCCTGGCCAGCGCCCGCTGCACCAGACCCCTCACCGGCCCCCTGACTGTCCTCTGTGCTGCCGCTGGCGGCCTCTGGCAAGTCCCCATATGCCTGCAATGGACCCAAACAAATCCAAAGTCTGAACGAGCACAGTGACCATGTAGTGCTGAGGCTTGTTATAAGCAACGCCTCTTGGCCTGAGGATGCACTGCTTGCTGGCTGGACTGATGCATCGCTAATCCTGCGCCACAAAGCAAGCATCTTTGAAACGTATTCTCATCTAAAGCATAGTCGCCCACACCGCTGCAGCTGAAGCCATAACACCGTGTGTGTACTCATGCAGATAATATGTGCTGCCCATCAGATCTGATCTGATCTGATCTGACATACCTGCAGAAAGCCTGGGTATTGCACTTGGCTGGCTGTAGAACGCAGCTGCAACTTTTTGTCAGAGCTGATGAAATCAACGCCAATCTGAACCACGTGGAACAGACGCACATGCAATTGTTACCACAGTGCGTTCAGTTACCAAAACTTCAATCTCTTCACTTCGTATTCACACCCCGACACGCATACAGCCATATGCTGTGATGGTGTTTGGTCTCCAGTACGGCAAGCTCCAACACTACAATCAGCAAAGCGCCGATGATGTCTTACATAATTTTAACAGTAATCCCCACAGTGAGTAACAGTAATCCCCACAGTGAGTAACAGTAATCCACAGTAAGTAACAGTAATTCACAGTGTGGAGACACAGGCCTGCTCACTCAAAACACAGCACACACGCCGTGACTGCACGCGACCCTACAAGTGCTACAGGCCTACCAAGCCTCACCTGTTGAATGGCCGCATCACACATCTGTGACGCTGTGGCCCGCGCCCATATGAGTGCATACAGCCTGGCCTGGTCCCGGTCCAGTCCGCTGGGCAGCCGGTCGGGGTGCAGCTCGGGCCTTGTGGGGCGAATGGCCTCATGCGCCTCCTGACTGTTCTTCGCACGGCTAGTGTACTGCCTGTCAAACAGCATGAACAAGAGAAGGACTTTACGCTATAGGTTGGGACAGTTCATGGTGTGCGGCCTGACCAACAAGGCCTTGAAGTTTGGGTGTGTATTTTGCATCGTGAGAACTGTGTGGTTTTTTAGTACGCTCGTGTTGCACTAGTGGTACTCAGAGACTTTATGTGTGCATGTATGAAAACGAAACTCCCAATTATGGCGTGCACGTGCCCGGGCCCGCCTGCTCACCTAGGTTTCTCAGGGAGTGCGTCCTGTCCGTATATGTTCACTGCTGCGCATCGCACCCCCTCCACAGCCTCAGGCGACATCTGGACACTGTCGGTGCGCATGTAAGAGATGAGGCCCTCGCCTGTGGGTGCATGCAAGCACGTGTGTGTATGTGTGTGTGTGTGTGTGTGTGTGGACACTGTCGGTGCGCATGTAAGAGATGAGATCCTCGCCTGTGGGGGCATGCAAGTGGATTTGGTCTGGTGATGGCCCCCCAAATACAAAGTTTGTATACCAATGCAAACCTTGAAGCCGCCCTGTTTGCTGCCCACCTTGATGCGACGATCCCTCGTACAGTTGTTGGGCTATGCGCATGGTATGGGCCACGGAGAAACCCAACCGCCGTGCAGCCTGCACAGCACATGCAGCCATGCGAGTGTGCATTGCCTCACATGAGGGCAGTGAGAAGCAGACACAAACAGCCGGGTGCGGACATGTGGGCCAGGCAACTGCTGACAGCCCCTTGCTTGCAATGTACTCGTGGCAGGCGTTTCAAACTGTTGCCTTTGGACCCCGTGTGTGAATGCTGACCTTTCAGAACTGCCATCGTTGGTTGTTGCCACCCCTCTCACCCGGTACACTGGGGATGCTGGAGATGCTTGGAAGGCATCTTTACTAATCACTGACACTGAAACTAAAACCAGAAGTAAAAAAACTCCTAGTACAATGGAACCAGCTCATCACAACTAGAACAGTCCATTGTCACCTCTTGCTGCAGGCTGCTTGTGGTGAAAGGTGGCGCGGGCGAGCGGGAGGTCGTCTTGGTGCTCACGCTCTGGACCTGTGACGTGGTGCAGACAAGAACTCGCCTCCCATGCTCAATTGGCAACATATATCTGTGTGCCAGAGATTTTTCTTCACGTCATGTGCCAGAGATACATCTCAGTGTGCCAGAGATTTTTCTTCACGTCATGTGGCGGCTGCTTTTCTGGGCGACCTGGCATACATCTGAAGGAAAATCTAAGCCGTAGGTGATTTGCACAGTGGATGCTTTGCACGGCACAGTTAGTTCGTGATGTGAAACAAAAGACGAAAGCTACAGCACTCCCAAAACCTACAGCGCACAGTTATCAGTACCAAAGATCTACTAGGCGACTTGGGCCGTCCAAGCCATGGCACCATGCAACCGTCCCCTGTCAGGCCACGCATACCGTCAGTTTGCTGGTTTGCACTCGTTCTGCCAGCGCCCTGGCCTCCTCCTCCTGCCTGAGTTGCATGGGCTTCAGGGGCTGACCGTCAACCTCTGTCAGCTTGGCGCCCACCACCTGGGCAGTCAACACAAATAACAACAATAACAAGTAAAGAATGACACAGAATGCAAAGCGCCCATGTGCATTGCGCCCAGTGACAGTGGCATGTCTATTAGGAGTGATGTATGTCAGTGCAGCCCTCCCCTTCTCACCGTCCCTGGCAGTCACCTCATTCCCCATCTAGCTGTCGGTACATGGATGTGTGTGTGTGTGTGTGTGTGTGTGTGTGTGTGTTTCCACCTCTGTACCGTCCCAAAAGTGGAACAGAAGATGGTGTAAAGATCAATCACGCATCTGAACAAGCAGCATGTCTCGCATGGCCATGACTGGAACAAAGAAATCTGCTCAGCGCCTCCTGGGTAGCATCCCAGATTGACCGTCTTGCCTTGCTGATTAGATGGTGTGGCATCGACGCAAAGGCCATTCACCCTGGCCCTGAACCTTCTATTTGCCGCCTGCCCCGTCATCCCCTCCAACTTCCGCGTTGTCTTACCTGCCCCCCCATCAGTGTCAATTGCACCTCCACGCTCCAATAGTGCTGCACATCAAACCCACACCGCTCCTGCTCACGCTCACACACTAACCGCAGAGTAACCGACTGAACACGACCTGCAGACAGACAGGTAACCAAAACCGATACAGGCAGTCATTGCGTTGCGTGCAGGCGTGATGTGGTATCACGAAGCCACCAACAGTTGTAGTCAATGTCATTGTGGTCACCGTTACATAAAGCACAGAACGAGTCTTGGGTAGGGGTGGCCTCAACTAAGTCAACTAACGAGGAACTGCCAGGCCAAGGATATTTGGATAGGAGTTGATTCGATTCTGTCCAATTTTCCGAGTCGCGAGAAGTCACGGATGAGAGGCTGGCAGAAGAGGGAGTTTGAAGGGGGTGACTTCAGCTGCATTACCGCAGGCCGAACTGCCCTGGATTTCGTGCAGGGGAGGTGCAATAAGCACGCCAAAGGTTTGGATCCAACAAGCAAGCCCAGTTTGCAAGGTGTGGGTGCAGGCGGCCAAGGACCTGATGTCTGTTTGTGGGCAAAGGCTGTGAGAGTCTGGCATGACAGGGCTCCTTGATGTTGATTTGCTTGGGGTTCACTCAGGCTGTCCATGCAACCCACGCAAGATAACTGCACTCTATCTCAGGTACTGTACTGGCGATGTTCCAAAACATTCAACCAGTCCACTTTACTTTTGGACCTTGGCAGCATGGTCTGTACCAACACTGTCCGGCCTGCTCGGCCTGCCTGACCTTGCTCGATCAATGCATTGCCAACTGTCAATCCATTGCCAATCCCCTCTAAGTTAGACCCCTGCAGCTAGACCGTGGAAGTCGGCTGTAAACTCTCTTCAGCCCCACCTGCCGACTTGGCCCCTGGCAGCTTGCGCCACAGCAGGGGTGAGATGGTGAACCCCACCAGGTAGTCCAGCGCTCGCCGGGCCATGTACGCCTCCACAAGCGGACTGCTGACCTGTGCATGGTGCATCAGGACTGTGTCACGTGCACCCCCAGTGTGGTGTGCGCACAGCAGGGACAACAAGGGAGCGCATCACAGTCCAAACACAGGCAAATGCATGACTCTGTATTCAAAAGCAGCAGGTAACACAGTTGGATGAGTGCTTCACAGAGGCAGAAGAGCCTGCTCTTTCGTAAACTGGGCCCTATGGCCTCAGTCACAAAATGGCCCGTTGACTGAAATCCAAATGGCAACTAACGGCAGGGGTGTTTTCCTGACGTGATGGTCTGGTATTCGTCAGCACAGCTGAAGCAACCAACCAAACGCATTCCAGCCATTCCACAAATGATACAGTTGTGCTGAAGCCGAAGCCACTGAACCGTTTCGGCCAACCTGCCTGTCTTGGCTGCTGAAGTGCGCGCTGCACTGCCTGTTGAGTGATGTCCGTGAAGGTCACCCGCTCCACCTGGCGGCCCCGCAGCACACCAGCACGCTGCACGCATCCGACAGGCAAGCTCGAACCAGGCATCCCTTAAGAACCATGCCGCACACACGGTGACAGACTTGCCACCATGAGCCTTGACACTTAGAGCGTGGAGGCAGCAGGCTTGACAACCACATGGAGTCGGTGTTCAATTCGCCATGAGCCTTGACACTTAGAAAATATCAGATTCATACAGGGTGCAGGCAACGCGTACTGAAGTCGCAGCAGGTCGAGCTATGCCATTGCGCTCAATCTGGCCAGCCATGCGTAACTAGTTTGCCAAGTTCAAAACATCCTTTATGTAACTTTGCAAAACTAGTTTACGAATCAGCCGAACAAGATGCAGTTTTGCGAGTAGGCAGTCTAAGGCTTGATAACCTTTGCAAAATGAACTTGCTCTACTTTTGCTGAAATCGCGCTACATTTGCAAGCCTTCTCAAGCAACTGCACTCATTGAAGCCACTACCAGATACAGCATACAGCCATCACTGGCTGACAGGCAGGGACAAACCTTAAAAGTCCATACATGCGGGAAATGAAAGTCCATGCGAGCGATGATAAGAGCCCATGTGGGCCATGCGGCTCCATGCGAGCCACATCCTATTCACATCGCATCATCGCGTCCATGGCCACATGCTGACTATCAATCGAAATGACACTCAAACCCACCTGCCTATGCGAGCCTAACTAGTTTGCAAATCAAAAAAATGGTTGGAAAGGTTGTAATGCTTTGAGTAGATGCACCGTCAGGAAACTACCTGTTGTTGCTGCTCTAATTTCCTCACCTCCAGCTCCTGGGCCACGTGCCAGCTGATGGCCTCACCCTCCCTGTCCGGGTCTGTGGCAAAGATAACCTGAAAGACACAGCGTCATGACAGTACCATGTCGCCAGAATCATGCATACATGCACAAGCCACACGGGTTCTGGCACCAGCATAATCAGAAAAGAGGTCTGGGCCAGGCCTGGCAAACAAAGGCGCTAGCACAGCACAGCGCAACAGGTCTCTGCCAATCCCCCACGGCAGCACATGCACTGCAGCAGGCCCTTGACCTGCCAGCTCCGCTGCCCACAACAAATGTGTGCATCACCGATCCCTTGATCAGCCCCATTGCATCCAGTACCCTTATCCTTTCAGCCCTCGCCAACCTAGGGTCCGCACCTTGTCAGCTGTGCGCACCGCATCCTGTATGGCCCGCACCCTGCAAACTCACCACACAACAGGTCATGTGCATTATAAGAAGCATGTAAGTGCACGTGTGCCAGACTAGCATCGAGTTTGGTATTTGATGTCAGGTTCAGGCACGATCTAACTACCCAAGTCCCTATCTATCTACCTAATCCTGTTATCTACCCAGTAAACTACACACCAGTTAACTACCCAACACTACCACCTTGGTGCCGATCCTGGTGTGAGTTCCCACACCATTTTGAAGTCCTCATCGGGCCGCACCGACCCGCTCTTGTTGGATAGGTCCCGAATGTGCCCGTAGCTAGCCAACACCTGCCAGCGCACACGCACACACACACACACACACACACACACACACACACACATGCGTATGCATACACCAGGGGTTGCTGAAGTGCATGTAAAACGTCATCTTGCCTCCTGTGCTGGCTCAGCAAAAAGATGATTCCAAGGCAAGCGTGCACGAAGCAAGGTGCAGCAACATGGACTGGCACCAAGTTCCCTTCCTGGATAAATAGGTGGTTTTCCTGCTCAGCGACCTCAGGCAAACAATACCTCCAGTACTGGCTCCCGGGTACAGATGGATGAAATAAACAACCAAACAAAGCACACGGGAGGCCAGCTGTGGCCAGGGGTGTTGAGCACAACATCAAGACCAACTGTGGCCAGACAGAGTGCACAACCAATTTCATCCCACAGTTGATCCCAACCTCAGCTGGCAAACCATTCAGGGGACCCAGGTATCAGCGATCCAGATGCGGTTTCTACCCACCTTGAACTCGTCTCCCAGGAACTTTTGTATCTTCGTTGCCTTGCTAGGGCTTTCCACCACCATGACCTGGGAGCCGGTGCGGGCAGCCCTCACCACCACATGGCACCTCAACGCCACACTGCATGCATGGAGCGGACATGGGGCATACTGCAAGAGTTGCTGTCATGCGCCGGATGCTGATAGGCATCCTGTGTTTCCCGGCCGCCTGGTTCTTGCCTCTCTTCCTGCATTTTCCAGGCGCTGGCTTGCTTTGTCCTGCCCTCAAGCCTGTTTTTCCTGTCTTTTTGTCTTGATTGTATTTGCTCGGTCAGGTCAGGCTGCTACACACCTCATCTTGTGTCCTTTGATGGCTGCCCTGCTGTAAACACATACATATACACTGCGACAGGCACTGCCGCTCTGGCATGCCCCCGATGAAACACATCTACCTATGTGTGTGATGCTATGGAAGTTCAGATATCTTGTTGTCGAATTCGGTGCGCTTGGAATCTGTGACTGTCTCGTCTGGCTATGCACCAGTCAGTTTGAAGGGAAATTTCACTGGGCATGCATAAGGAAAGTGTCGCTGTCAATCAAAACGTACTTTAAGGCGCCATGTTTCTGGCGGCCGATTCACAAACGGAGTAACATTTGACAGCAAATAGCCTCAAAAGGCCCATCAGTTGCATAGAGCAGGGTGCTCTGACCTTTTTAGCTATTGTAAGTTTTGCATCCAATTTTGTACACCGATTTACCTTGGCCTGCTACACCCGAGCTTCCCTACTCCCAGAGGCCGAGCAAGGCACGGGAGGCAGTGCATAAGCAAGGTCATAACTTCTGAACCTTGTCACGAGAGCAGTTACTGGAAGGCATGTATGTTTCGTACATCAGCCATCATCAAGTTCGGTAGCCCCGAGGCAAATGTTCCACCTACCATCGCTTGTGGCCGCCTTGTAGCTCACTGAACGCCCCAAGATACGAACAGCTATGGCGGTAATGCTGCGCCTGCCTGCTCCATGCAGCTGCTTGCATGCTGGTAGACTGCAGTGCACCCGCTATGCTTTGACAGGTGACTGCCCAAGTCCCCTATCTTTCTGAGATAGTTTCTGTCACCAATGGCAGCCGTCACAAGAGTTGACGAGGTTGGCATGCGATATTCAAGCTAATTTTGAAGCACGTGACCGTTGGCGTTTTCCACCCCAGATGAATGCACGGCATCGAACTTGCCGACGTCCTATCGTAGGCGTTCAGACCATCAACCGATCATCCACCGTGTACCAAGCCCGACCACCAAAACCCTCGGGTATAATCACTATCGAATGGCGCTGGCAGCACATCTCGGAAGCTTGCGGCATTCATCACGCTTGTCGCCATCAAGTCTGAGAAGGTAGGCACTGTGCAACTGGCCCACCAATATCACGGTAGACGCCCACCATCGCCAGAAGTCCGCATTCACAAACTGTATGAGCCACACAGAGTTCGCTTGGGACATCGCCATCGCAACCATTTCTACAACTGTGCCAGCAGCGCCATCATTACCAGCACTCCGCATTCACTTAGTGTTCGAGCCACACAGAGCCACACAGAGGCTTGGGATGCCACCATTACTAGCTTCCAGCCTTTTTCAATCTACAGTGCATGCCTCTTGACATCAAGACGATCCAACCTCATCTTTCAGGGACAGGCTGTAACACTCCTTAGCGACATAAGAGGCCTTACACCCAGCTAGCCGTCCAAGAGTAGAAATAGGACGCCAGCCAAATCCATAAAATTGTTGCAGTAATTCGCGGGTTTCATGTGGCCAATGTGTGTTTGCCTCAGCTCGTTTCACTAGCATTGGTGGTGTAGCTTCTTTCACGTCCTACAGGCATACCTGTCCGCACGCGCGGCCTGTACGGACCGCCATGGTGCCAACATGCTCAGCCTCCACAGCCACCAGCCAGCAATCAGCAAACCAACCTTCCACCTTCCACCATGGCAAGTCTACTCCTTCTTGCTGACCAGCATGCTATCAGGGTCCTGCACCATGTCTATGCTCCAACAATGACAGGATCAGATGACCTCGCTGAGCACAGCCTTGTGCTTGTACACCGAGTATGACAGCTCAAGGACGTTTGCATCTACTTGGCTCTGATGCTCGCCGCACTGGCTAGTGTGTATAGTAGCCAACCCCTGATGAATGTAGTAGTCTGCATATCCAATCTGAACCCGGGCCGTGTACGGAACCTGCCACACGCAGGCATTACTTACACATCATATGAAGTCAACACGTTCATGGTCAAGTTCAACACCTCAGGTGGGCAGACGATGACACAGCATGAAACATGCACCCTACCTAAAAGATAGCAAAGATAGCCGGTTTGAGCAGGTGTACAGCCCAGGGCTGCTGACAAGGCCTCACTTGTACTCACTCACATGGACTCACGCAGGCAACAGATGTGCATATCGACGGCACATGTTAGCTGATGGCAGGCTGATGGCAGGCTGGAGATCGATCTGCCATGCAGACCAAGCAGAACGTGTATCCATTCACCAGGTGGTGGTGTAGTCTTTGGCTCTGCTGCAGTGTCAAGGTCGGGTGTTGTGGCCTTTGCCTGCATCTATCGATTGGAACCCAGAGATGTGATGATGTGCCACTTTGCCTGCCGCATTCTTTCATGGCAAGTATTTTGTTTGTACCATGTGGGTCACGTGACGGCAGGTGTGCGGGTGCTTGTGGACCCCTGGTTCGAGGGAGACCTCACGTTCGCAGGGCAGGTGAGGCCACCCAACAGGGATACAGTCACAAGGAACCACTTGACTACATATCGCGACTCATGCAGTTGCCCTAGTCACATGCCCATGATGTAGTTACTCAGCCATAGACACCCGGGCACAAGGGGACATTGCATCGCATGGAGACACCCGGTCACCAGGGGACACTGCATCGCATGGAGACACCCGGTCACAAGGGGACACTGCATCGCATGGAGACACCCGGTCACCAGGGGACATTGCATCGCATGGAGACACCCGGTCACCAGGGGACATTGCATCGCATGGAGACACCCGGTCACAAGGGGACACTGCATCGCATG
>QAXH01005360.1:0-11635 GCA_004335635.1 Chloromonas sp. AAM2
AGTATAATACAAGGCTCTCGGACATGATGCCGTGTCTCCTCACAGCCGCAGCATGTTATCCTTGCGTAAGTTCCTGACGGGTTGGGCTTCCTCACGCCCTCGCTGCCTGACCCTTATCGTGTACTTGTTTGTGTGCACTCGCAGCCCATATCACGCCGGCCTGACCTGCAAGCGCTGGAATATAGACGATGAGCTGGAGCCAAACGACGAGCCTGGAGCAGCGGGCGGTGCTGCCCTGGCGCCCCTGCCTGCCCTCACGCCCAGCCCAGCGCAGACCACACCTGAGGCAAAGACACGACCAGCAGGGTGGGTCGGCATGTTGCACAGTCATGGCAGTCACACAGTGCAGATGCCAGGGCACAGTCATGAAGGTCACATGTGCTTTCCAGGGCTGTCGTCGCTCACAGCGTCAATGTCGGCCATGTGACGACGGCCGTCCACTACCAGTTTGTGCTCAATTTTGTATTGGGGCTCAATTCAACAGTTTCTGCGGTCACTTGCCCCTCCTTGTGTGCGCAGATTTTCCCTCATTGGGGCAATCCCCTTCACTCCCGCCTCCCCCGCAGCTCCCAGCCCCGCAGAGGGCACCGCCACCACCGCCAGCACTGGCCCTGCTGTTGCTGCTTCAGCAGCAGGCAGCAGTGGGCCACCAGCCAGCAGTAGCACAGCAGCCGGTGCTACTGCTGCTGCGGTTGGTACTGCTGCAGCTGGTGGCGCAACGGCAGGCAAGCCAGCGACTGGCCCAGCCCCAACAGCCAGCGGAACGTCTGCAGCAGGCCAGCAAGGGCTGTCATTCAGCTTTGGACAGACAGGGCCTTCTGCTCTCTCCACTGGAGCAGCTGCTGGACCAGCTGCGCCCACTGCAGGGATTTTGTCAGGTGGTACGGCAGCTGCTGCTGCTCCAGCATCAGGTCAGCTGGCACCAGCCGCCACATCCACAACCTTCAGCTTTGGTGGCTTTGGCACGTCTACAGCACAGCCGTCCACAGCCACAAGTGTCTTGACGCCAGCTTCTGCAGCGTCAGCTGCCAGCGGCTCTGCGACAGCCGCCTCCACAGCACCTGGCAGCACCCAGCCAGGCGCTCCCGCATTTGCAGCCCCAGCAGCTGCCACAGGTGCCACAGGTGCCACTGGCACTGCTCCTGCACCTGGCAACTTCACGTTTGGTGGTATTGGTGGTATCGCTGGCACCAACGCTTGGCCTGCAGCAGCTTCAGCTAGTGCGCCAGTGATCAGTGGCACAGCTGCGCCTGGCACCCAGCCAGCCACAACTGTTGCAACGCCAGTGCCCTCCTTTTCGTTTGGTACTGCTGCCCCTGCAACAGCATCCCCGTCGTTTAGCTTTGGTGGTGCAGGTCTAGCCGGTTCTACAGCCAGTGCTGGTCAGGCAGAGGCGGCACAAGTTGCTCCAGGCCAGGTCGCTCAACAGGCGCCGGCAGCTGGCGCTGATGCTGCTGGTCAACCCACGGCCCTCGGCTCCAAGCCCACCAGCGTGTTCAGTGCAGCACCTGCAGCCTTTTCATTTGGATTGGCAGCACCACCCATCACTCAGGGGTCCGCAGCACCAAGTGCTGGGCAACCAAATGCGGGCACCCCTGCCAGCCAGCCAAGTGTGTTTGGGGCCGGCCAAACGGCGCAACCTGGCCAGGCAGCCGGCCTTGCCGCACAGCAGCCGAAAATAGAGCCTGCCGTGGGCCAGTCGACAGGGTTCACATTTGGCCAACAGCCTGGCGGCGCAGCTGGGTTCAGCTTTGGAGCTGCCCCTGGTCCTGCTTTTGGCGCTGCTTCTGCACCAGCTGCGGCTGGTAGCACAGCCATGCCTGCTTTTGGGGCCCAGTCAGCAGCACCTGCATTCAGCGCCTTGTCGACCCCTGCATTCAACGCACCTTCTTCTGCACCTGCGTTTGGAGTATCAGGAGCCGCAACGTTTGGCGCCCCCTCATCCGCTCCTGCCTTTGGCGCGCCCACTGCTGCCACAACATCTGGTGCTTTCTCTTCCGCACCTGCGTTTGGCAGTTCGGCAGCCCCCACCTTTGGTGCCCCTTCGCCTTCGCCCACTTTTGGAGCTTCTTCTTCCGCAGCCGCCTTTGGTGCGCCCAGTGCGTCACCTGCTTTTGGCGCCCCCTCCGCCGCCCCGGCGTTTGGTGCCCCCTCTGCTACCCCCACTTTCGGTGCCCCCATTTTCGGCGCCCCCTCGGTAACCCCGCCTTTTGGCGCCCCCTCTGCGGTTCCGTCTAGTGGAACGCCCGCTTTTGGTGCTGCACCCGCATTCGGAACAGCCGCTGCGTTTGGTGCCCCCTCTGCCAAGCCTACATTCGGTGCTGCTGCCCCAGCACCGACCTTTGGAGCTTCAGCTGCAGCGCCTGCTTTCAGCAACCCGTTTGGTGGGGCTGCTCCCGCAGGCGGTGCAAGCCCCTTCGGTGCACCAGCGTTCGGCTCTGCGCCGCCTGTGCAACAACCTGGATTTGGCGGCTTCGGCGCAGCGGCCCCGGCGGCAGCCACACCCACGTTTGGCGGCGCACCTGCAGGCACATTCGGCACCGCCCCTGCCCCAGAAGCGGGCAGCATCTTCAGCATGGGCACGGGCGTGCAGGATGCGGGACGTCGCAGGGCCGTGGTGCGTCGGCGCAAGTAGAGCAACCTGCAGCACCCTCCTCCCCTGTTGCTCCTCATTGCTGCACGCTGCAACACGCTACAGCGGGGCATGGGTCCTGTAGAGGAAGGGACCTGTGCAACACCGCTGCCCACCGCATTGCTCCTCACAGGCGTCCACCTGGTTGCGATTGTGAAGAGCCATGGTGCAGTGCGCATGACAAACGTAGTCAGTCAGGCCAGAGTTGTTTCATTCATGGACTGCTATTGAGGCAGGTGATTGGTATGGTCGTGGTCAGAGCAGACATCAATGCTCCATTGCTCTGCTTTGCCTGAACCCGTCTTTCTTCTTATGCCACCTTGACATCCAAGTACTGCCAACCTCTTTCGTTCTGATGCCAGATGCCAATCGTGAGGTCTTCATCCTAACTTGAAATTGTCAGGAAAACAACGTTGGAGTCCCAGAGTTGCGTTGTAGCTCTGCTATCCTTTTACCCTGCAGCCTTAGCACGATTCACCAGTTTGGGCCTAACACGAAGGTCGGAATCACCTGTGGCATCCAGGCTAGAGGACTGTTGGATTGTTGGCACACCTAGGATAGTTCAGCGAGAGATGAGGTTGATATTGGAACGTCAATATTGGAACGTGCAGAGGTATACAGGTCACAGGCGAGGCTTACTGGTGTATGGTGTCAGTGTGCTCGACCGATGGACAAGATTGGCAGCCCAAATTCGCCTGGGTTACCGCAAGGAAAGGTCTCAAAAATGTCTGGCAGCGGAAGGCTGAATAGTGGGTTGAGCCAGTAGGCGCCTCAACTGGACTGCACTAGAGATTTACCTGCCATGTATATATTGTTCAGTGTGCCTCTGCAGTGATCAGGACTCTAGTTCAATGTGACTTGCATGCACACAGGTCAGACTGGTTCAGGTTCAGCAGGAGTTCAGAGAAGAGACTGAACCAGAGCATTACAAGGCGGGAGTGCACACCATGCAGCACATCCAACGCAAATATCAACTGTTTATACAAGTTGCAAACTTTTCTTAAGTAAACGGGAGTCAGCCAGGCGTGGTGAGGCCCTTGTGGCCATTACTTGCATCCTCGTACCATTACTGACCTGCCTGCATGCTCAGCCGGATCGGCTCACGGCATACCAGGTCAAGTCGAGAATCCAGGGCATGAACTTTGACCGGTCCAAATTTCAGCACAGCATTCCTCTCAAGCGCAGGTACGGGCACGACGGAACAAACAACTCGTCATGCAACACATGAAACAACACATGTCCTCCTCCGTCCCCAAGAAATACCAAGAAATTACTTACTCGATAAAACCTGGGAGGCTGTGACTGCCGGTTTGTCACCAAACACAAGCGCATGGTTTGAGCCTGCATTTGAAGTCAGAAGAAGGCGTCAGATGCCTACATCTCAAAACGAGGGCTCCACATTTGCCGTCAACATTTCGGCAAAGAACCGTACTGGCCGTACAGCAAGCACATGACAGCCCCCTGCTATTTGGCTTCCCAGCTAGTTGCGGCTTGCCATCCGAACATTGATCACCACTTCTGGTGAGAGTCCCTGCTTCATAGTCGGCTCGTCGCGTGGATTCCACCTCCAGACGATGCCTCCTCTTCCAGCGAAGCTTTGCCTCGCAATTCGTTGCCATTGATTGCAGACTGTATCCCACGCAGCACTCAAACACTGATCAACAGCTGAGCCTGCCTCAGACGCCTGGTATTCCGCAAGAATGGCAGACCAGAATGCAGTGGATGACCAGTGGACGCCGAGTGGCGATTCTCAACAATCAATTGGATTTACGAGCGCAAAGCTATTGGACCGCAATTCTGTGCTACAGGTATGTCATGTGCTACACCCAGTTGCTCTCTTGCCAGCAGGCTGCGAAAAGGGCTCGTTGCACAGGCAGACCAGCACATTCAGCCCACAGTGCTGAGCACAGACTTGATGTGAAAGAGAAGCCCACGACGGCCAGTGCCTGCTGTGCAGTCCGACAACGAGGTTGCATGGGGCTCTGGCCACAGCGAACTTTTCACGCGACAGGCTGAGGAGCCCACTGCGCAGCACCAGACGTCGCAGTGGAACCAGCAGGTCCTCAATTTCTCATCTGTACAGCAGCCCGCAAGGTGCGCCGGGCTCGGCATGTGCATCGTGTAGGAGGCATGCCCAGTTGGCTACGCAGTTAACTGTGCAAGTGGTTGGGCTGGGATGTACCATGGGTGTTGATTGGTATGATACTGTGTTGAGGTTCCCAGGTTTTTCACGCACACATTATCACAAGCCCTGGGCTGAGCATGTGCATCACTTAGCAGCATGCCCAGTTAAGCCAATGTGCAGGATCTATCACTGGATTAGGTGTTCGTGTACTGTATTCTCCACCAGTCATTTCTTATCACCAGACAAGACCTCGGTTCGGACAGCGAGTACATGCGTTGAATGACCCAGTCGTTGGGTTGCATGCGAAGTATTTCAAGCCCAGAACACCTTTGCCGCCTCTAGATATGCTAGTAGCACACAAAACCTGGCACAACAGCCCTGACACACCTGTGATGACACACAAACAACAATCGAAATGAGTCATTTGGTGCATGCAGTCACGGCTCTGTCCCCAAGCAAGGCGCCTCAGGACTATCAGGCCTTGGCAAAGAAGGTCTTGGGCCCGCTTGGCAGATCACCAGCATGCCTGAGAGCATCACATCTGATGAGGGCACACCACTGAGCAACACAGCCAGCGGGCTACAGCCAGGCAACCCCAACACGCCCACTCGCCCTGCACCCATGCACGACAATTCCGCCATCTCGTCTCACACATCCGTTACGGGCCCGCTTGATGGTGCCAGCCCCTGGTCCTCTGGCGGTTTCCCTCCTGTGGACCCGGCCGCTCTGCTTGGCCGCTGGAGCGGGATGAAGGAGCCGGCCCAGCTGGACCTGCCACGCCTGGACTTGGCAGGCAGGCTGGATGTGCCTCACTCTTCGGGCGGCGGCCATGTCCTGGCAGGCAGTGCCGGTGGCGCGGAGCGGCCACTGTTCCAGCAAGCCGCCCTTTGGGGACAGCCAGCCGCCAAAGGCATGCAGTCAGGCGCTGCGGCAGGCGCGTGGCCTCTGGACTTGACGCCCCCTTTGCCTCAGAGCCTGGGCATGCTGAGTGGCAGTGGCAATGGTGCTGCGGCGGCTGCGGCCGCACATAGTAGCCAGTCCTCCCCTGCCTCCTCCTTACCAGAAGCCCTCGACGGGCCAGTGACCATGGGTGGCATCAAGCCCAGTGCTAGCGGGGGCGGGTCGGGCCCGGGCAGCAGCGGAGGCGCCATGCATCGGTCACTGGCCAGCGTAGCACGGGATGATTCAAACAAGCTGGCAACAGTTGCCACCCTGGGTGCTTCTTTTGGTGATAGTTTGGGCTCGAGCGGGCTGTCTGGGTCACCCTGGTCCACGCCCACTGCAGGCATGGGCGGGCCTCCACAGGACAAGTTTGCGGCTGCACGCATGTCCCTGGACCATGGCGTGGTGCAGCAGCATGCACCGGTCAACAGCAGGGCAGGAGCCATGGAGGACATCACTGACTCTCAACTCCTAGGTACGTCAAGTAGGAGCAGTTCTCAATAATGTTTACAGTCTGCTGCTGATCTCCATTGTCATTAGACAGTTGCAACCGTTTCTGGCAAGTTGGAGCAAAGTTGGATCCAGTGTTACGATGCAGTGCTGTGTGGGCTTTCCCTGTGTGTTGCAGGTGCCCTGGTGCAGATGCCCGGCTGGCAGGGACTGAACAATCAGGACCGTCTCCTGCTGCTTCAGGCAGCCCAGCACGAGATGGCTGTCCATCAGCAGCAACAACAGCAACAACAACAACAGCAGCAGCACCAGCAGCAGATGGCTGAAGCGGTTATCCGGCAGGCACTACTACAGCAGCAGCACCAACACCAACACCAACACCATATGCGCCAGCTGCAAACAGCAGAGCAGCCGGTTGGTGTCAATGCCGCTGCAGCTGCATCATCTGCGTTGCTGGGTCTGCCACCATCCCCTCTGAAGACCCTGCGTTCTGTGCAGGCAGGCAACACAATCATGGGTGGGGGTCAGACCCAAGGGGATGCTTTCTCACAGCTGCCGTTAAATCGTGATTCTCCCATGCGCGCACAAGCTGGCCAGCATCCGCCCATGTCCAATCTGCTGCCCACGCTGCATGGTGGCACTATCGGTATGAATGACGAACAAATCCTGCAAATGATGCAGTACAATTCGGACATTCACAGCAACCAGCAGTTGATGGATGAGCTAGGCTGGCAGCCCCAGGCACATGGTGATTTTGCGCAGCTGCTGGCACACCACGGGGGCAACCTGGGTGGTGCCGTGCCGCAAGGTGCGCACTCGCCCACAAGCATGATGCACAGCGAGTTCATGACCGGCAGTCCAATGGCCGGCTCGCGCACCGCGAGCTACTCATTTGCGCCCCGGGTGTCGCGTCACACCTCCCTGCGTCAGGGCCACGAGATGATCGACTCAGGTCTGGCCGGCTCAGGTGGCGCCACGCCGCGCAGCGCTCGTCAAGATGCAAAACTGCCGCAAAAATTGGTATCGGCAGGCTCTCAGGTGGGCCTGAGTAACCAGATGATCTGGGCATTGCTTCGCCACCCTAGCTTGTTGGATATGTTGATCAAGGAGCGCGACGCACTCCGAGCACCAATGCCATCCACGATTACAAGCAAATTCAGCAGCGCAATGGGTGCCTCCGGCTCCCCAGCCGGTCCGACTGGCTCTATGACTCCCCGGCGCATGGCCAATGGGACCTTCATCATGCACGATGCCAGCGGCGCTAAGGAAACCTCGGACCCTGCAAAGCGGCAAGAAGAGCTGCCCAAGGTGCAGCGTTTACTCGGTGAGCTGATGACAAGCACCGCGACGTACCTGCGCAGCACCCAGGTTCAGAGTCTGCTCAGTGCGCTCGGGCCTATAGCTGCCCTGTATGACAGCATGCACGACCTGCCCGTGGTCCAGAAGCGCCAGCGGTGCCAGGAAATGGGCGAATTGCGTGAGGGCCTGATGCAGCAGCAGGTCATGCGCGACACGGTCACCCTATTGGCCACCCTGCGTCACCACCTGCACACGCTCACCAGCCGCCTGCTGCTCCTGGCGGACAGCACAAGCGAGGGGGTTGCCCTGGATATCATGCTCGGATGCATGTGCACTGAGCTTTTGGGCCTCCTGAAGCCGTGCTTGCCACAGGTGTGTGCACGTGCTGGCAGGGTGGGCAGGCTGAGCATGTGTAAGGGGTGAAGCGGGCAACAAGTTGATACGACGGGTGTGTGAGCCTGCCAGCAGCAGCCCTGTCCCATTCCAGGATCAGAATGCACATCATGACAACAGCTACGCACTCCAAAAAACCAGATGGATGCAGTCACAGCTACACCTGCAAGAGCTGGTAGGCTGGGTAACCTGTGTGGACTGGAAATGGCTCAACACAGGCCTAAGGGACGATCCAAGGCGTGCATGAGTTCTTAACTATAATCGTTGGTAGACGTTACAGACGTCACTCAGTGCACTCAGAGCTCATCACTGACCATGTGTGCAGGACGTCCTGGATGTGTACGAGAGCTTCCTGCCACACCCACGCCTCGCCCTTCTGGTGTTTGTGGAATTCACAAGGTGAGGCTGCGCTCCGGGCCTGTTGTGGTCTGTACATGATGATGCATAGGCACAGCTGCACTAACTTGCAAGGGCGCCTGCGCAGGCTTTGACTTGAGCGCATCACTGCAGCGCTCTGTCCGCCACAAACTGCCGCGTGTGCCCACCAAGCCTAGTGATGTGACCCACTCATCACTGTCAGCCGTGATTGTCACGCCATGCCTCCTGCTTGTGCGCAGTGTGGACCCTGTGCCTCCCAAGTGAGACTCCTTTCCTGCGGCTCCACGGAGGTCCGCCATGCAGCATGCTTACCAGTACATGTGCACTACTCTGCATTTGACAACAGGCGGGATACTTTATGGGGGTTGCGGTGTGTTATGGCTCTATACTCTTGCATTTGTTTCCAATGAGGGCTGGTGGCCTGATTGGTCCTGCAAGTTCAGTTTGCTTTGCTCGTAGACAAAGCATCGTAGACAAAGCATCGGTAGTGCGCAGAGGCATGGACCACGAGGGCAGATGTGGCATAATGTTCCTGCTTGGTACGGGCCATTGCCGTGGCTGGTGTGTAGGTTGGTGAGTAGCAAGGGGCTAAGCTTGTTGAATGTAGTGCAGAGATAGGAACAGCAGGTTTGATACTGGCACACGTTTTCATGCCTACACACTTGCCGTGGTTAAGTGGCTCGAGGATTGAAGGAGATTTGAAGCAGCCTGCTATTCTCGCTAGCCAAAAAGATGTCAGACTGGCCACGATCTCTCGTAGAAGTAATGGTTTACTTCTTTGGGCATTTTCCCTTCTCGTGGTTTCTTCCTGACTGGTGCCAAAGGACGTGTCGGACTGCCGAGCAATTGATAATCTTGTGCGAGAATTTCAGAGTGCTTATCGCTCTGAAGTGCGTGTCCAATATTGAATTGTAGGGCAGGGAGTAAAACAGTCAAGCTGGCACCGGTCCAAGGAGCACTGGTACTGCATCATTGATGTACTGGGCGATGCATGGAAACTGACGGAATGGCGTTCTCAAGCACAATGTTACGCCTATCTGTTCAATATCAGATTAAGCTTGCCAAACCTGTCAAGGGATACCTATCTTGCAGGAGACTTGCAGGAGATGTCATCCAGCATCTGAGTTTCGTTGATTGTAGCCTAGCCCTTCTTGATGTGATTGCCGCGTCCCGCTGTGGTTGTACAGGACCTTGACGCGGAGCTGAAGAAATGTAGGTCACGGTTTGAAACTGGTTTGTGGCTGAGTATGCTTGGAGGAAGGGTTGGCGGGGCTCACTGCTCAGTGCAGGCTCGCTGGATACCATGCACTGGCCTGGTGTGTGCAAAATATTGTGTTGCAATGTACACAAAAAAAGGATGAAAATGGCTGGGCATTTCAGTTTGCCATGTTTGAGCACATTCCAGTATGGAAGCGACTGCCACGAAGTCACAGCGTGGCGCTGTTGATTAGTCACAGCTGTGCTAAGTTTGCAGGGTTACCAACAAGCGCTGTTAAGCGCTACCATGTGGTCGGCCTAACTGCCACAAGTCCTCACAACCGGGCACATGATTGCCGCTTTTGCTTTCACACCATACCCTCAACCCAATTTGCTTGCCACGTCGAGCTTGGTCACTTGATTGGTTTTTGCTTTCTGAAAGGAACACGGCTTTTGTCTGGTTCCCTAGTTCTCCACCCTAGGGCACTTCATGGCACTGAAGGATACTGGGACGCGTGTGATCCATCCCCTCGTGTGAATACGGAAGGTCGTCCTGTCGGGGGCATAGGCTTCGGACGTACCATTGCAGAAAGAATGCCCGGGTAGATGTACCTTAACATGCCACACCAGCTTCATATGATAGTTGGACAGGTAGACGTGTTAGCTGATGACGCTAGGGCAAGCGGTTGGCTGGAAGGGCACATGGTGTGTTGTTGCAGCTGGCTGGACTTGTGTGGCCAGCTTTCATTGTTTCACAGGCTTGCTACTGGCCTTGTCAGATGGTAGGATATATCAACTGTTTTGGTAGGATATAGGCTGTTTTCCATGCTAACATCAGCTTGCAATTGCTGCAGTGCAGGACACGTGTGCAGCCTGTGTTGGAGCAGCCATTAGCGAACTTGACATGTGTCTGATACTGTTTGCATGCATGTAAGAACTGCTGATCAATATCTCATGCCTGGCGAGCCTGCTGCCTTGCTGCGGGTCCATGCATATTCAACCTGCTGCCTCAACTGTCATGTGGGCATGAGGCTGCTCATCACAGGCCCGGTCTATTTCATGGTTTGGCAGGGCCATGAGCAGCAAGTCAAAATCTCACGGGTTCATGCCAAAGAGACCCGGGGGCAAAAGTAAATGTATGCCTGTAATGTAAATGAAGTCGCACAGGCAACAGAGGGACGTCCATGCGCATCAGCACTGGTCAGTTGCCAATCTACTGACGGATGCAGGACACATGGACTCGATCGGTATGCCAAGTGCACCTGAGGAACACGGACCAACATCGGAAATGCACACAGTCCCGCTTATTCTTGGGCATTAGCTTGATTCAAAGCTCATTTGCCCATTCCCATCATCTTCATCATCTGTTGCATCTGCGAACACAAGAGCAGAGGAAAGAACACTGATTGAAGTCATTGCTCAACTGTCAGGCTGTGGCATGGTTTCAGGGCTGCGCAACAGACGCAGGTGCTGTTGATGTGTCTGTCAACAGACGAATCATACTTAAGGCGTGTCCTGTAGGTGCACTCGGATGAATACCCCACAGCTGCTGGTGCGGCACATAATCTGTTATCAGAGCCGGCGGGTGCGCCCCACCTGTAGCTGAGCCTGCTGCTCCTGGGTGAGGCCGCCCATGCCGTCGTCCTCCTCGCCCTCCTCGCCCTCCTCAAACTCACCCTCCTCTGCAAAGCGACAAGACACAGGCATGCCGTATGCCATCCCAGCAAGTCTACAATCAGCATACCAGCCTTGGGCTGCAGGTCAAACTTGACAATATGAGTAACAGCAAACCACGCAGTGAGCAGCATGTCATGACAAGGACATGCCTCAGACGAAAGCTTATTCCAACCTAACAAACCACTCTTGCCCTGACAGCCTAACCAGTCCTCACAGACCTTAATTGAGCACTGCTGCTGCCACCTGTGTCGAGCTTTGCCTGCTGCTGGTTGGCACGTCGTGCTCTGTTTGCTCACCTGCCGGCCCCTGCCTGAATGACTGCCACAGGCCCTTGACGTAGTTGAAGGCGGGCAGCAGCAGCAGCCAGGCGGGCCGGTAGTTGCTGCCGCTGAAGATGTTCATGTCCACGTGCAGCTGCTTGTGGCCTGCATGGGACAACACCAGATACAGGGGTCACAGGCAGTGTGAACCACATGCGGCATGTGCTCACATGCAATCGTATGAAGACGTGACGAGGCTTGATTTTCCCACCCTGACATTCA
>QAXH01005360.1:11648-33892 GCA_004335635.1 Chloromonas sp. AAM2
ACCCTGACATTCACCATTCAGGCCAATGTCAGGGTGTGAAAATCAAGCCAGCCAGGTTGAAGGGCCAGGTCACAACTCACAAACCCACTTTACCACAAACCGTTGTGGAGTAGGGCTGTGGAATAGAGCTGTGGCAAAAGATCAGTACTGCATGTGCTTAGATCACATGCCCGCTATGCAAACCCGCATCCTCCTGCATGTGATCTAAGCACATGCAGGAGGATGCGGGTTTGCATAGCGGGCATGTGCGGTCCCTCCGACAGTGCCTGTCAGGGACGGAAAGGCTGGCGGGCACCTGTAATGGGACCTGGACTGCTGTTGCAGCTGTGTTTGACAGCGGCCCGCATGTAGGGGCGGGCAGCCGCTTCGAACAGTGCGGCAAAACACAGCGCACGACATGCAAGCCGAGTCTGCCTCTGAGAGTGATACACAGCAGGAACCCTGCAGACTGAAGTTGCATGCAAATGCATGAAACTCTGAACCCTTCCACTGCGGCGCAGATGCTCCAGCCATGCGGGCCGTTGTTTCTCCTGATGTGGAACAACCTCTCTCAACTTAGACCCCATGAACCTGTTGAACCACGTAGTACCCTTAGGACGTCAAGTAAGTAGTGCTGCTCCAGCAGACAACAAGCAAGGCAAGGGCTCACTATTGATACAAACCTCTACCAGGAGACTGACCTGGCACATAGTCCACCTCCATGCCACATGCACAGCCTGCAGCTGAGAAGTCGTAGGTGAAGTTGGCAGCAGTGCCGCCCACGTTGAAGGCGTCTGACTCCTTGGTGCGCTGTTGGTAGAAGTCAAACAGCATGCCAACACCCTGCACATGACCAGGCATTTACAGCACGTGATCACGTACATATGAGACCAAAGCCTCGACATGTTCAATGTGTAAGAACGCGCCCACGGCCCACTGGGATGCAATGGGAAATGACATTGCGAGCAAGCCTACCCAAACAAGCAGCTGGCAAGTATGGTCCTTGCTGTACGCTACATGCTGGCCATGGGTTGGCTCCATGGTACAGCTTCAACCGCCTGCTTACCGGCAGCCAGTCGTAGCGCACGAACGCCCGCCCACCCCATGCCTCATCCCGCCCGCCCTGCGCTGTCTCCGCCGCCACCTTCGCCGCACATGCCTCCACCTGGCAGCAGACAGCCATGCACACGTAAGCACCACAAGAGTGGCAGCAGCAATACAGCTCAAAGCAACTCAGTGTCTGACACACTCAGCACTGTGACTGGCAAGCAGGAACCAGACGAGAGGCACAACAGACGCAGAGGCAACTGGAAAAAAGCAGTGTGTGCGAATCAGGCAGGTATGGCCCAGCCCAGATCAAGGCGTCTACACCCGTTGAGCGGGTGGCTGGCTCACCTTGAACGGTCCCACACGGAAGGTGTCCTGCAGCCGCAGGCCCAGGCCCATGGGCCCTTTGTTGAGCTTTCCCCCCTCGCCCAGCCGCGTCGCCATGATGCCCACGCCCGCGTGGTCCTTGTGGGACAGGAAGCCGTCCTTGAAGCTGTTCACCTCCAGCTGGTACAGCACGTCCTTGATGTTGGGACGCAGCACCTCGAAGGCACCACACACCTGGCCAACAGGCAGCCACAGCATGCACCGTCAGCGAGTTCCTGGTGAGATGCCGCAGCTTCTGGCAGATCAAAGCATGTGACATGGTGTGCACAGCAACAGCACCATGATAGGAAGCCATGACTGTTAGCACTCAGCGCCATGATAGGGGCCGTATGGGGCAAAAATGTGTGGTTTTCTTCGTCTGCAAGCCTTGCAAACCAACTCAGCTGCTGCGTGCACATGGTGGCCCTTTCGTCCCTACGCTCTGTCGCCTGCCGCTGCTTGTAATCACATGCGGCGAACGTGTTGTCTGCTCTGGCACCTGTGTGATGTGTCGGGAGCCCCATGGCGGGACGTTGTGCACAATGCTTGCGTGTGCCTCCCCCTGGAAGCACGTGGTGGTCTTGTCCTTCTCGACCGCCAGGTGGACGTTGAGGGGAAAGCCGCCCCAGCCGTGCCTGCGCACCAACGCAAGCATGCACCACACACAAGTCAAGGTGCGCGTCGCCACCCATTTGCACACTCATGCAGTGCTGTAGAAGCTTCGGCCGGTCTTCTGTCCGCTGCCCCTTTCCCTGGCCTGATTCAGAAGAACACAGCGTCTGCGCATGTGCTCCGTGCAACTTGTGGCTTGCTGGCTGACGTCAATTCTCATTGTAACCTGTGGCTGGCTGACTGACGTCAATTCTTCCATCACCTCAACCAACCTGTAGCAGGCTAGCTAAGGCGCTACCTTGCTGCCATTCCCCTTGCAGCTCCATGCCCTGTGTGGCGCGCACCTGTTGAGCGGCTGCCCGTCCCACTCGGCCACAAAGCCGCTGATGGCGTCCTCGTGTTCGTACCCGTAGTAGTCCAGGGTAGGCATGATCTGCCAGTCGGCCTCGGGCACTGCAGAACACGAGCCATTCGTCCAGTTCAGTAAAACTTCACAAGGCGCAGACTCCTCCCACTAAGAGGGATGCGACGATTGCGGTAGAGCGTGTATGTTAAGGCGACTGTCAGTGGTACAGTAGTATAGTGGTAGTGGTAGTGGTATAGTGGTATACATCTCTATCGCAAGTCTTATCACAAGACTGGTGATGAACTGAGCACAAGGATCAGACAAGGTCCCATGGGCAGGAGACTGGGCCACTGACAAGCAAGGAACGTGCAGTGGGACGTGCAGTAGCTTGCTTGGTTGCTGCGTACGATGGGTGAGTGCATGGGCAAGTGGCGCATTGTACGATGGGTGAATGCATGGGCAAGTGGCGCGTTGTACGATGGGTGAATGCATGGGCAAGTGGCGCGTTGTACGATGGGTGAGTGCATGGGCAAGTGGCGCATTGTACGATGGGTGAATGCATGGGCAAGTGGCGCGTTGTACGATGGGTGAATGCATGGGCAAGTGGCGCACTGTCGGGTCAGAAGCCAAGCGTTCATGCTAAGAGTGTTTTCACTTCGGAATACCGATACTGCCGGGCTTGATCCGTGCCCGGTCAGCTCAAAGAGTGAGGAATCATCAGCCCCGTGCGCAAGCCACAGAATGCAGTGAATGATGCTATCAGGCAAGTTGAATGAGTCAACACCCCAATACGCGTGCATGGAATCACTTTGCCAGCATGTGTCAGTGCCAGACCTACACAGGCTTGTGCACACATCTATAGTGGTGACTTGGCCTGCTTACGAGCACAAATGGCCCGCCTAACCGCTGGGGCTATGCACTCCGCATACCTGCATAGACATAGCGGTGGTTTGTGCCTTGCATGGGGTCAAAGGTGGGGCCCAGGTCCAGACCCTCTGCCACGTAACCTTCGTAACCCGCAATCGCCAACTGCAACAGCCATCACAACACCTGTCGTTAGTAACGTATACCGATGCTGCTACTGGTAAGCATGTCTCGCCATGTTGCCTCTTCCTATGACAGGCCTTTCCTGGCCCCTTGCTACACTCCTACACTCAATTCTGTTGCAAGCTCTACTCGCAGCTGGCATGACATCCGAGAAATAAGTTACCAGCCTGGCCACAAACTGCATGCCAAGCAGACACTGTGCGTTTGAGCCTTGCCAGGCCTGCAGCCGCTGTTACTCCAAGCACAAGGCATCGGAGTGAGCCGGGCCCCCACCTGCTCAATGTCCTCTTGTTTGAACGCGTCGCAGTACGTGTTGCGGATCCGGTCCTGCTTGGCGAGCATGGCGGCGTACTCCTTCTGGGCCCATGCGTTGCCCGCACAGGAAAGGTCGTACATGGTCCTGCACAGGGTTGTTTTAGGCAACGTTTATCCTTTTGCATCATACTATTTATTGTTTTGTCAGGAGAAAGTGCAAGAGACCTACGGGAAACAGACGGAATTGGCGAAACCAGCCAGGAAACCGGAAATACGTTGATTCAATTATCAAGCATTTGCTCAACCAATACACTGGTCCTGTACGGCCCAGCATGCAGTGCATGCAGGTATGATGCACTGTCGGCCACAAGCATACCCATGGCTGGCAACCAGCAAATCAGTAACACAATATGCTCATCGTTCCATTCTGCTCTGTTCACATGCCCTTTTGCTCTCCACCCTCCCACAGCAGTCACTCACACAGCGCATCACGTGTACAGTAACAAGCGCACCCGACTGCGACTACTCGCTGACTGCAGCATGCCGCTCCTCCGACTTTGAACAACTCCAGTGCCCTTCCTGCTGGTTCGTTTTCTCCACTGACCGGCAGTACTAGTAAGGCTTTGATATAATTCCATGTATTGTTAACGGCTTTTCCCCAGTTATAATCTCTAGCTACTTCATTATCTCTATTTCTGTTCAACAATGTGCCGCACACTTGAGTCAGGTTCAACGGCGTAGGACCCGTGATAACATTGAGTTAGGTGCGATTGTACGTTGATTGTTCGTTCTGTGTACTGACCGGTAGTACTCATGTTCGAACTCCTCCGCCTCCAGGTCCTCGGTTCCGCCGTCCTGCGGGTCCTCCATGGCCGCCCACCCGTCGGGCGCAAGCACGCCCTCGCACATCTGCTCAACGAAAAAGCTGACGGGCGGCAGGCGAGGTCGCATCATGGCCTTGAACATGTCCTGCAAGGGAAGGAGGAGAAGCGGTACAGGACAGTCGGATGGAAGCAAACAGGGCAGCATGTAAGCAGGGCTCTTTGCTTTGCAGCCCCTTGGGGGAAGCAAAGCATTAAAAAGCAAAGCTTTTTAAGAGCGACATCTGCAGCGTGCTGGTGTGGGTTCAATCAGCGCAGACATGTGGGGTAGACACCTGCAGTGTGCCCACTGCATTCATGTGATAAGAAGGTGTGTACATCGGGAGCGCTGCTTCACGCTATAAGATGAAGCAATCATCAACAGTCCATAGCAAACAGACAGGAGGTTCAGTCTCCCTGTAACAAGCTCAAGGTGAACCGCTGCCCAACAGGCTGAGGTGCTTGACTCTTTGTACCCCGGACTGTGTCCACGGCTGGTCCCAGGGGTAGCGAGGCGCCTGACCTGTTGTTTGGTTGCGGCTGCCGCAGCGGGCGCCTTCTTGCCCTTGGATGCCTCCCTGAACAGCGCCTGGCAGCTCTCGTACAGCCGGTAGCCCACCAGCTGCAGCAGCAACGCCTGCTTCCAAGGCACGGCCCCGGCGCCCTCGAAGATGATGGGCTGGCCGAAGCTGTTGGTGGGGCAGGAGGGGTGGCTGTCCACAAGAAACATCGGGTTGCGAGTCTGTGCGCAACAGCAGTACACACTGTCAGATGCAATCACGGTTTGTGCAGTCAGGACTACAGACATGCCTGATCTAGGCTGGCAGGTATGCCTCCAAATTGTTGGGCACACTCGCTGAGAGCTCTGGCGCTGCGCTATGCGAGCACACCACAAGCCAAGCTTGCCGGGCCCACCCTGGTGAGCACAGCCTCAGACCTCAGCCTCATACTGTCCTATCTGGGCAAAAGGGTCCAGTGAAGGTGCAACGGAAGGGCATTGATCTACGGGCCATGCAGGACACCAGCCTACCTGTTGGTTGCCTGCGGCCTGTCTCAGCAGCTGGCTGATGATGTTGCGCCGCTGGCGGCTGAAGGCGTCATAGGCTGTGGGGCCCATGGCGGCGCGGCAGGCGTGCGCATGGGTTAGCACCACCATGGTCTCACGCCACACCTGCAAGGAACAAGGCGGGTGCGGAACGACTGGGTGATTCGAGCGGCATGCACAAGCAAGATGCAGGCAATTATGTATGGGTGTGCGATGACGCAGCAGCATCGGAACGTGATATGCATCAGACAGTGTCTCATTACGCTTTGGCACAACCCTCCAAGCATGGAATACATCCAGTGCATGGCAGATGTATGGCCCTGGCCAGATAAGCATAAAGCTCCTATGTGCACTGCACTTCTGTAAGGCAGCATGATGCAGCGAACAAGTTGTGGACATGCCTCGTGAGGCCAAAGATCACAGAGCTCCTCACTTGCAGCATTGGTAACCCTGGCACCTGAGAGCTGGCATATACAAGGCCCTCCTTGAGATTTTCCTTAACTTGTACGTGGACGTGCTGGTGGTGTGCAGACTCTTCATGCAACCCACCAGATGTCACGCTTCAAGACACAAGAATAACGCCTGCCGTGTAGCCCCACGTGACTCACATTGGTGCCGAGCACTTCATTGATCTGCCCCAGCAGCGCCAGCTCGCCCAGCGCTGGCCTGCCCGCGTCCAGCCGGTCCACCCAGAACACGTAGTTGGGCCTGCATGGTCGCCAGGGACAGCTTAGGTGCACTGAGAGCAGGCAACTGCGCCGCATGGTGCTGCCAAACACGACCAAACAAGCCAAGCACCCCTAAACCGGGTAGATAGATTAAGTCAAAAGTCAGATGAGGTGCCCTTGACGTCTCGTGCAAAGCTGGCCATTCATCTGGGCCATCAGCCCATCCTGTGGCTTGAGGGCAATGCAAGCCTGCCTGCCAGTGCACCGCCCGCTTACTTGTGCCACTTGTAGGCCGCCTTGATGGACTTGAGGATGGTCCGGTTCTCCGCAGTGCGGTTGATGCTGGCAGACAGACCGGGCGTGTCAATGAACTCCATCTGTGAAGCCAAGAACCACAAGCGGCAGGCAGGGCAGATGAGTTTACTGCAGTAGCCCGGATTGCATGACAATGGTGCGGAGTGACTCAGGAACACGTCGTGTCTTGCCCATGGTCTACAGACCATGCATGGTGGGTCCGGAAACGGACGGTAACCGGCAGGGGGCCCCGGCCAAGCAAAGGACTCCGAGCCTGAGACCAGGCATGACGCCTGACTTGAAGTTCGCTGCGACTTATCCAGAGGCAACCCAGGTGAATGGGTGCATGGAGAAGATGTCTGTTCGTACCAGATGTGTACGCATCAAAACCAACAAGCAAGTGCCCTGTCACCAGCAGTACCAGGGCACAACGCCACCAGTCTGCCAGCCCTGACAGTCCTATTTACTGTGTCACACAGAGCGCCCCGGGCCTGCTATGTGGTCGAGGCCCGAAGCATCCCCCGACGCACCTGTATGCCGTGCACAAGGCCCCTGATGACCTTGACGTGCTTGGTGGCCTCCTTGAAGGCGTTGGTGCGGCTGGCGGGGCGCTCCAGCAGCGAGTTGATCAGCTCACTCTTGCCAGTGCCTGCACCAAGGCAATACAGCAGGACCTCACGCACCAGCCTTATGCAACATTTACTTCATTTCAGCACGATTCAGCTGCTATGGCCAGCCGACCATGCTGGCTGGCAACCACTCGTGCTTGAAATCTTCAGCACGTATGCATTGGAGCATGCAGCATCAAGACAAAGACACAAATCCCCTGCTTGTGCGCCTACTGTCTGATGCTCTGTGTAACCCATCGAAGATCCTCTGTCAGCCTACCCACCGCTGATGCCAATCAGTAGGACCTTGATTTTGATGTCGAGCTTGCTGTCCGCCGCCTCCCTTCCGTCCAGGAGGCGTGCAGTCTTCTCCGCCTCCCTGGCCAGGTCCACCCGGCGCCCGGCACCCTTGTACAGGGAGGCGCCCGCCACCTGCTCCACCCGGTTGATCACGCCCATGAACTGCTGAACCTGCTCGTTGTCGTACCGCAGGCCGAGGCGGCCCACGGAGCGGATGAGCTTCACGCGCAAATCCTGCATAGAAACATCGGAAAATCGGGTCACGGCTATGGTGTGTGCAGTCTGGCTTACTCCCACCACTGCCACACCATGGCGTGCGTGCCTGGTGTGATAGGACAGCTGACAGACAGAAGGCCGCATATTCAGTCATATCATTGTTTAACTTGAGCCAACTGGTGGAGCGATGTACCTGTACACGGCCTTGGATGCGTGCGCCCTTGCGCTCCTCGGTGGGGTCCACAACCTCCTCCGTGGGAGGTGGCCGGGCAGCAGGCACGGGCGCGGCAGGGACCACAGCCTGGGGTGCGGCAGGGGGTGGTGCAGCAGCTGTTGGCGGTGCAGGTCGGGCACCTAGCCCACCCGCACCACCAAGGCCGGCTGGGCGAGCTGGCAATGCGGGGGTAGCACTAGGACCGGCTGGGCGCGCTGGCAATGTGGGGGTAGCGCTAGGTCCGGCCGGACGCGCTGGCAATGCAGGACCAGCGCTGGGCCCGGCGGCACGAGGCGGCAGAGAAGGCGTGGCAGTGGGTGCGGCTGGTGTAGCTGGCTGTGCAGGAGTAGGCGCAGGTGCTGCTGGGGTTGGAGCAGCCGGTGTGGGCGCGCCACGTGCTGGAAGTCCACCTGCACCGCTGGATCCCAAACCTCTGGGTGGCAGTGCACCAAGCCCACCGGCAGGGCGCGCAGGCAAGCTGGGCCCAGCACCTGTGGCTGTTGCTGGTGCCCCTGTTGCTGTTGCTGTTGCTGCTGGGGTGGAAGGGGCAGCTGTCGTACTAGGGCCACTACGAGGTGGCAGAGCGCCAGCTAGACCTCGGGGTGGTAGGCCTGGCAGACCTCCTGGCCTTGGTGGGAGGCTTGGCATGCCAGCTGAGGGCGTCGCTGCTGTACAACAGCAACACACGCTTCAGATAATGGGCATGCATACAGACATTCCAGGGCTGCGCGATGGTGTACTGCTTGCGTTTGAGCGGATGCTTGTGCACATCTCGCCATGCTTACCAGCTGGCTGTTGCACGGCCCGGGCGGTCTCCTGCTCCTCGAGCTCGGCTTCGCTAACTTCCTCGTATTCCTGCAGATGAGAAGGAAAGATCGTCACTTGCCCGCCAAGGGCTTCATCATCGTCATCATCATGCAGCCGTCAGCTTGACCCTTACCTCATCACTATCCCCGTCGTTCACTGGCTCCCTGTACACAATCAACAATGCGAATTTGCGTTCAATGCGCCGTAAGCATTGCTATGAGTGCGATCTGCCTGTCGAGCAACTTGCAAACCACTGACCTGGTGGCCATGATGGACGACGGCCTTCCCCAGATGACGAGCGGTGTCCTCTCCTCGCTCGCTGTGCAATTCCGGCTGCTGGATGCGTGAGATGGAGACGTGCACAACAAGAGATGGGTCACTTTTGCAGCGAACAAACCGATTTCCGGTTTTGATAGAATGGCCTCACGCTGTTCGCTTGGCTTGATGATTGCACCATTGACCTATGCCAACGCACTTTCCATCCATGACGGAAAGGCTTGATTGGATCGGCAAACTTCAAACTCCACTGCGGTGATGGTGTAGAGTAGGACACATTCTGTATCGCATGTGCCCGTGCTGGCTAGCATGGCGAGAACATTGTCCATACACATGTATGGGTGAAACAATCTTCCAGTTCCTGACTATGAGGTGTTAAACCCATCTTACAATGGCCATATGATTGTCTTCGCGCGTTAGCCCGTGTAACTTGCGCTCTGCGATGTACTTCTAACTGGACTGCAATGTACTTCCACTGGCAGGTTACAAGTTATGGCTTACAGGTTATGGCTAAGGGACCGCCTTTGCGCAGCAGCCCGTATCGGAAAGCAACAGCCAAAGCAGAAAGAACATTACCAACTCATAAAAACCATAACCAAGGGACTCACCACCCCTTGCTGACACGGCCAGATTCACCCTTCGCTAGGAGAAATTTATGCAATTTGCGCAAACAGTATATGTTTGCGTTGGACGTGCTTCATGTTGTGCACTCCCTCCTTGTAAGAAATCAATGGCCTCTGAAGCGCTTCTAACCAGGCCATGCTGCAGCCTGAGTCTCATTGGGGCATCAGTACCCCATCAGTCGGCAGACTTGAGCAGAGAGGCAGAGAGAAGTAACGGAATACCGACAGATGTCTAATCTCCACTGTGATGTTTTACCAACAATCTGATTTGAATCATAAGGATCCCCAGTTTCTGACTTTGCCTTGTGGCATGGTTTACCAACAATATGAATCCAAAGTAGGGAGTCCCTTCGCCACGACAAGGCACCTCCAATATCTGCTAGGAGCAACACAGCGATGTATGAGCAACCCAGAAAAGACTGGTCATTGCAACTATTTGTAAACACGTGTTTGAATTCACGCGGTTGCGCTTGCCTGGAATGGCCAAGCTGGTTTAAGCGTACGGCGCTTTGCCTTGGGTTTGCCTCTAAAACACGCGGGTGAAGAGGATTGGCCAAAAGGTGGCACAAGCATGCACTCGCTGGGGCCGACGTTGAGAATTGCACCGCTCAATAGAGCAACTGACGTGGGCAACACGAGAGCAGTTGTTTGAAGTCGCACCAGTACGTCCATAGTCACATCAAGAATTTGAAAAGATTTTCTTGACATCACTGGCTCGCTTGATTGAGGCCGTCCAAAGTGTGAATTGTGTTGGAGGCGGGTGGATGCTTGACAAACGTGCTGGCATGCCCATGCGTTAACGACCCATGTTCTTGTGACGGCAATCACCGCGCCATCTATTTTATGTTAAGTTGAGTATTCTTAAAAAAAGAAGTTTGCCAGTTCTGGGACAGTTCGTGTAAGTCAGACAGTGACGTGGTGCAGGTGTGTAAATGTGGCGTTGATTTCTTGTCATGTGAGACTGAGATGTGGCGCCCTGGTTGGAGTGGTAGACGGTGCGGTGACCAATTCTGAAGAACTGGGAGTCCCAGAATTGTCCCAGAACTGGCAAACATCTTTTTTTTGTTGATGTTCAAGCCTAGTCAAACCAAGGCGCTCCTCTGAAATATGTGTATGACTCGACAGTAGCATCCAAGTCATGCAGGTGCAACCCAGCTGCAGTTTGGTTGTCTGTCACTGGGTCCAATGGATTGGGCGTTTGGTAGAATTCGACGGGTGTATTGCCAGGATTCCGTGCAGGTTCCTGTAGAGGTTGTGCAGTCAATGCCCCCGCAAATTCGTCCTTATTCTGGGACAGACCACGATCCATACAAAGCTGCAAGAGCGCTGGTTGACTGTTGATTTGCTGGCAATGCTCACACCAACAAAATCAAAGCTCATGCAAAGCCAAGGGTGGTGTGTGATGCTGCTCCTTGATTGAAGCAGTACTTTGGCCGCTATCATGTCGGCAGTTATCCCCGGATGGTAGTGGCAGGCGGTGCGGCCGGCACTGACGCTGATGCCTCAAACTGTTCCTCCTCCTCGTCACTGTCGCTATCCCCATGTGCATACCACCGGGAGGAGGAAGAGGGCACTGGCCGCGCCCGCACCTGCGCCTGTGCCGGAGCACGGGCTGCAGGCGCACCAGCGGCCCTATGCATCAGCGTGGCAGGGGCCCCATTCGAGTATTCACGTGTGCTGCCTGGGGAGTTTGCGCGTGAGTTGTAATTGCTGCCCGCCATGCCATCGAGTTCCATGGAGACGCGGCGCGTGGCAGCCACAGAGCTGGGGGCAGCGCCCTTCATGCTGCCCTCATAGGGGTCCCATGTGGCCAGGTCAGCATCACGGAGGAAGGTAGTTAGTGCTGGGCCATGGTTGGCCACTTCACATGCCTGCAGCTCGTCTAGGTCCACCACCCTGCAAGGACGTCGCACGGGTACTAGTTAGGGTTGTGCCAATGCAAGGTTGTGCCAATGCGTATCAAAGCACTGTCCGATTCGTATCCGATAATCACGTTTGGATACTGATACGCCATGGCACAACCCTATCAGTGCACCGGTATGGAGCATGACGTGTATGAGTACAGATGCAAGCCTGCACAACGCCATGCAACCCATGACTCAGGATGCAACACAGACGATGGCGGTAGCATGACAGGCCCGTGATAAACAGAGGAGCAGCACCCCGTGACAAACAGGGTACTATACAAGAGCCAAGTGGGCCTGTGCAAGACGCGCCGGCAGACAACAGCAGTGTTCAAAAAGGCACACGGGCCTGGCTCAGAAGTCCCACCTGCTCTGGCTGGCCTTCATTTGCGCGTCGCCGTCCTTTGTGCGCTCCACATCGGGATGCCATTTTTCCAAGTTCACCTGCGAGGTTGAGGTGATTAAGCAAGTAACATGGTTACGTTCAAGGTGAAGCTCTTGGCCCAGCAGTCCAGCAACTGTGGCTGCAGTCAGATTCTGGCTGGTGCCACAATCGCCAGTCCTGATGCTGACTGGATTGCTTGTGAATGGGTTCAATTCCCTCTTGACCCTGTGAAACATCACTACTTCAAGTGCATAAGAGTCTTGCTCTTGCGCTTACTGTGACACAGATCTGCGAGGTCGGACCAGCTTGTACACCTGATGAGCTGACTGTTCAACTCTAACCCTGATGAGGTGCTGACTGTTCAGCTGAAGCTATAGCTGACAGAGCTGGTAGCTTAGATACTCACTCCAGGCTTCTTGAAGATTCTTTTGATCAAATTCTCGTTCTGCACTGGGGGCTGGTCGCCAGTAGTTGGGTCCCATCCTGATAGGTCGCCCAGATTCTACAAGCAGCACACGAGTAAAGCACTAGATTGGACGGCCGCCTTCAGTGCTTGCTTCCTGACTGCTGCTAGCTGTAGCAGAGACAGGCAGTGGGTGCCATGGCAGTGTATTACAATCTGCGATTGAGGATTTTGTTGCTTGATTTCCTTTGATTTTTTATTTGTACTGATCCCGTCGTGAGGCGTCAGTCGCAGCGGATGGATGCTTCTGCCTTGATCCAGCAAGGCTGCCTTAATCTAGCGTTTGGTTGAGGTGTTGCTTTTCTGTCCCGCATGCATGCATCACTGCTCAGCTGCTGTTGTTCAACATCTATCTGGCTTCAGCCTCCCTCCACACCCTTACCACCAGGGCCACGTGCTGGGCGCCATTGCCTAGGGCATCAGGTATTGCGTTGCGTGCGGCTCCAATTTCCTCCTCCTCCTGCTTGAGCACTTTATCCTCAGCCTTGCGGGCTGCAACCGCCTTAGACAGGTAGTAAGTCACCTTAACGTTGAAGTTGAGGCGGGCCACCTGCGCAGATGTGGAAATTGGTTCTGGTTGCAAACTACCGGAAAACTGCATCATCCTTGCTTTCCCTTGGTAGCGAGGCACACAACACCGCCTGCCGTTTTCTTGACTTGTACCAGTGACTCTACATCAGTAGGGACCTGCAATGTGGACAGTGTGGGACCTGCAATGTGGACAGCTGGCATCGTACTGTACATCGTGGAGTGCATTTAATGGACTGGTCTGACCTGAACAGGCGTGCAGAGGTCGGCTGAGCCTTGGATGAAGGCTGGCTGTGCTGGATTTGAACCGTTGCCAACCAGAAGCTTGACGACCTTGTAATGACCTCGTTGAGCAGCCAGGAACAATGGTGTTATCTGCACACATCAGCAGTAGTGCGTGAGTCCGGCCATTTCCTCCAAAAATGGAGTTGCCAAGAAGATGCAGAACCCGGGTACTCACCCCGCACACCAGCCGGCCCGACTGATTCCGCATGACTACAGTATCATGCACACTGTGGCCATCGGTGATACATTGCAACACACCGGTCAGGTCACCTGCACGGAAAAGCAGGGCAAGTCTCCGGCAAACCGCACTCCAAAAGGTCGGCCATTGCTCGTGAGATGTACAGTGCTACCTGTCACGTTGTCATTGGCAGTGTGGCAATGGTCTGGATGCTCAAAAACCCACTCAAAACATCTCCTGACCGGTCCGCACCTCGGTACGAGCACAGATGCAGTCGCGGTAACGTGTTGCTCATATTCTCCTCATCGTAGATTGTTTGTGGCCCATTGTCCGTGTGTGGGGAGGGATCAGCAGGGCTTTGGGGCGAGCCCTGCCAGGAAGCCGCATCTGCGCTCCGAGGCGTGTTGGGTGAACCCGGGGACTGAGGCATGGTCTGAAATCAAGGACTTCAAAGAGGCCGCACCACAAGGCCACCAATTCTCTTGCCGTTGGGACGCGGCAAACTTAACGTCTGCTGGCGGGGAAAGACAAAGCAGCAAAACCTGGGCGTCCAATCAACCATCCATCTGTGCTGGAGGAAGAAAAAGGCTCGCAATCTCGAGCCTCCATGTGAGGCCGTTTCCTCTCTTTTCTAACGAGCCTTAATCGTCCTCCATACATGTAATTATATCTAGAGCTGCATGGGTAGTGTAGTTTTCGCTGCTACATCTTGCGTCATGAACACCTTGAAGCACTTGTCCGGGCATACAGCCGCCCTCCATCGCAGCATTACCAAGGTAGCACAGCCCTGCCACACTTGCTGGCCATGCGTGCCTGCGCAACCTCTCAGCAGGTGAGACGCAACAGCCTACCCTTGCCCTGTCCCAGGTCGGACCTATTATTCCACATGGATAGGGTGGTTGCCTGCAGGTGCTGGCATCCACGCGTCAGGAAACAGCACATTGCCTGCCAAAGCGTGAAAACTGACAATGAGAAGGCTCCAGACGTAGCATCAGGTGAGGCGGACCACATGCAGCATGCTCTTCTGCTAGTGGCTGATGGCTAGTAGCGCTAATGGCTGATGGCCAGCAAATATTAGCACCATATGACGTGCCTTTTACTTAGCAGGGCCCGAAGCGAGCACCAGTGGTAACGACAACAACAGCAGCGGCAAGTCAGCCAAGAACAGCAGCAGTGGCGGTGCAGGCGCGGGCGATTCATCACAGTACTACGAGGTGTTTGGGCTCAAAATCTCCAAGGACGACTTGATCACCATTGGATTAGCTGTGGCCATTTCATACGGCATTAGATGGTGAGATGCTCAGGGCTGCTTTCTAGGATACCACCACGGAACTGTCTGGCGCTGGCTTGTTTAACAGAGCCAGCCCAGCTTTTGGTTGTCATGGCTGGCCCAGCCTGGGTTTGGGACAAACATGCCACTGCAGTCTCAAGCTCCGGCACTGGATCGCTGCTTGGTGGGGTGACCGGGGCAAGTCCCCAATGCTGTCGAAGTTCCCAGCCAGCAGCACCTTGCTGCCTTCCTGTGCCTCCAACGCCTGTTACCAACAGCTTGGAGCTGTGCCGCTTGCACTTCCAGGTTCATAGCCGAGCCGCGCTTCATCCCTTCACTGTCCATGTTTCCAAGCTTTGATGTGGGCGACAGGCTCGTAGCGGAGAAGCTCACATACCGGTTCTTCAGGTCAGGGCAGGCAATGGAGCGCAACAGACACCGGGGCCTGTGGAGTTAAAGCCGTGGGCAGGGTACACGGCTGGACAACAGGCAGGCAGCTGGACAGTCTGGGTTTTGTAGGCCACACAGAAGCAGCTGCCAGACAGTGCGGGGCTGCAGCCACGATGTCTCGAATACAGTTGCAAGTGTGCACGTCGGCGCAGGACGCAAGTGACCTCAGCTGTAAACCTAGGCCATCATGGGGACTGTGACTGACGAATGCCAACCAGGGCTACAGATGTGTGGGTGCTGGAGTTGCGTGTTCAGCCTCATGTTCGTGTGTTGACTTGTGTGCAGGCCGCCCAGCGCCGGGGATGTGGTAATCTTCCACCCTGTGCGCGGGGTTGGCAGCCGCTCTCTGTTTGACGACGACGTGTTCATCAAACGCATTGTTGCGCTGGAGGGGGACACAGTGGAGGTGAGGGCATGCCCATGATTGGCTGATATGGTACACGCACCAGTGTAGACAAGGCCAGTCGGGCTTGATTTGGTGACAGGATCGTAGTCTGTGTTATTTAGTGCCTACTTCCCGAGCTATGTTAGATACTCAGGTCTGTTAAGGCTAGGGGGGTATTGTATAGGTTACCCGTATCCAATGCAGCTGTTGTCATTGACCCGAAATAGAATGGCGGCAGGGCGCGGGGGGCAAACACGCGTGCAGGCGGCCTGATATACCAGCCATAGGCCTATCCAGAGGCTGACTAGCGATGAATACGCAGGGGAAATCTGATGTAGGGCGTGCCAGCACTCAACACACCTGCGCATGAGCGGCCACATTACATGTGCCTGCACAGCCAGACAGCAGACAAGATCTAGATACCATCTACATCCCCCGCATGCTTCACTTCATCTTGACTGGCTTTGAGGCTCATCTTATGTAACCTGGCCGTCAGGTGCGGGACGGTACCCTGTATGTCAACGACGTGGCCCAGGACGAGCCCTTCATCAATGAGCGGCCCACTTACGTGCTCAACAAGCTCACCGTGCCGCCAGGAGACGTGAGTATGGCCAGGGTTGCCGCATGGCAGACGCCGAGGGTCCCTATGCTGGAGGGTAAATCAGGATGAGTTTTAGCCTTGGGTAGGCTTTGGTAGGATGTAGGGTTAATAAAGAATGGCAGGAAAGAATACACTTGTACGAGGCGCTCAAACGCATGCCAGTTGAGCTGCCTATTTATCGGACAACTCGATTTGGATCACATTTGATGCCACCATGCGTAGCTGTGTGTTTGCAATCCTTGCCCCTCAACTTGCTGACGCACAGCGTGCACGTGTGCTGGACATGTGCTGGATGTGCTTTGAGTAGCTGTGAACCGGTGGTGGTGTTGCAGATCTTCGTCATGGGAGACAACCGCAATAACAGCTATGACAGCCACGTGTGGGGCCCCTTGCCTGTTGAGAACATTGTCGGGCGAGCAGTGTGCAAGTACTGGCCAATCAACAAGATTGGCGGTCTGCCGGACTACATGCACAGCACACGGGTGGAGGCACCGCCTGTCGCTGCGGCCCCAGCGGTTGGTGCTCTGCAGCCACGGTGAGGCCACTTTGGTGGCGTGCTGACTGCATCGCTTGTCATCTCTGACTACGACTGCCGTGCTCAATGAATTTGAGCGTAATCGGTGTTGCTGCTCTTACTTAAGCTGTGCTGGTCACGGTTTTGTAATCTTGCACGTGTTCGTGATAGCATTGTAGTGTGAGAGATTATGCTGCAGCCCCTCTATGCTGCTGTCGGTTATGCACACCACTGAGAGATTGCTCCACTGCTATGCTCGCCTGTCGGCCAACTGCCGCTGGCCCTTTCTATGTGCTGGTCGCCCCGGATATTTACGGTGGCATGGTGGTGATTTTTGATCTCGTTCAGATGACTTCATGGCTAGCCTATCAGGCTATGAGCGTCCCTGGAAGGACTCGGCTGGCATTCCTCATGACCGTGTGTCCATTTGCGCCGTTTGGGACTCGCCTGGCCAGTTCCTGCTGAACCTGCCGGCGGCTATGGCGTGCCCGGCGGTGCTCGACGGTTTGCTTGCCTCCCAGGCGAAGCCACACGGCAGCAGGCTCCTTGCTGGCCCATGGATTTCCTTGTTTTCTTTTGTTCCTGTGCGCGGCTGCATCAGGGTCGGTCATGTAGCGCTGGCGCAGGGATTTTGGACGACTTTCCAGGCTTGTGTGCCAATCCGTGTTTCAGTTTGCATGCGTGATGGCTGGTAAAGACATGGACGTGTGGACAGGCACCTGCGCATACACGCTCCCTTGGATAACACCATGACGGTATTGGGTCATGCACCACTATGAAGGTGAAACATATCAGGCGCAGCTTGATGACTATACCACGACACCCTACACCTGCATGTGCTGAACGTTGTTTGTGATGATGCGGACGTCGCCGTCTGTGTTGGCCGCCGGTGTGAGGGCATACCTGAACAACATTATCATGAAATAGCAACATTGCTTCCACCAATACTTAGCCGTGACAGTCATATGGGTGACCATAACCTAAGTATTGATCACATTGTGCTGACCATAACCTAAGTATTGATCACATTGTGCTTCACCACGGCTGGGTGGCTGGATGGCTGGATGCGCTGACCCACTACCTCAGGTAACCTTGCGTCATACCTGCGCGCACTGGTGAAAAAAAGATGTTTGCCAGTTCTGGGACCAGTGAGTGCAGCTGAGGGTTGTTGTGTGATAGCTAAGGTGCTGTGGCCTTGCAGGTGTGAAACTCGATCTAAAGCAAGCGGGGAGCGGTGCGTCTGCTACTGTCGCTAGGCTCAATCAGGCCCAGGCGCCACTGTGTTCTAGGCTCAATCAGGCCCAGCCGCCACTGTGTGCAAGGCTTATTGGCGTGCTGTGGAATTGTGGAAGGAGGATTATCAATCAGAAATCAAGAAATTCCAGTGCAATGCAAGCAAGCTGTTGAACCACTATTGCCCTTGGGACCCTGTCCGAGAACAAGATGGTCCCGTACACGGTGCTCAAGAACGGACGCTCACACACAAGCACAATACATGTGCCAGTCGACAGGATACGAGTTCGTCCTCTTCAAATAAGGATGTTTGCCAGTTCTGGGACAATCTTTGTGTGTCAACATTGGAACATCGTGTGAACCTCCTAACCCTACTGGTTTGCCACCTCGTAGATGTGAAATCAGCCATCTTCTGTACAGATAGACCAATTCTGGGACAGCAGGTCTTTCTTCCGGTGGCAGTGTAATGGCATGGCAGCGGCTAGTGCACAATACAAGGAAGTTTGGCAGGCAAGCAGCCGAACAAAGAGACCGCACGGTTTGACACTGTCGTTTGACACTGCCAATAATCTGTATGCATCACCGCGCACTTGCAGAGAATGTATCAGCAAGGCGTCAAGGGCAGGGGCTGCAAGACTGGAGGGTTTCCAAGCTCCCATGACAATCGATTGACTTGATATGTCAGTATTTGATATGCCAGTTCCACTTCGGGTGATCGCTTCAGTGCAGCATGTCCTTGAATGGGCCATCATATGGCAAAAAATGCCGCTTGAGTGATTGGAATTCGCTATCAACAGTTGACAGTGTGAGAGTTGCCATTTCACTAGCGTTGACACTGACCTTGACCCTGACAATCTTGCAATTCATGCCATTTATATGGCTAACGGGATGCTTTCGGAAGGTGTTCTGTGGGGTGATGGCCACAAGGGACTCACCACCCCTGCTGACACGGCCAGATTCCCCTTAACTAGGAGAGATTCGTGCAATTTTCGCAATCAGTTGATGTTTGCGTTGGACGTGCTTCATGGTGTACACTCCCTCCTTGTAATCTGTTCGTCATCGTGCTGGTTTGCGCTGTCACTGTCAGTCTTTTATGTACTGTGGTGTCAGCAACAACATTTTTTATAATCGCCCAGGTCTATTTAGTGGATTCATTGCCCAGTATTGTAATGCGCTTTTCCCTCTTGACCGCAACAGGCGCGAACAGTTGTTTGAGGAGACTCACGCAACTTATCGTTCTTACAGAGTATGCCAAGCAAGGTAAACGCCACATGGACCTCTTCCGCCGGCGTGCAACAAGACTGAACGATGCCACAGGGCTGGCCACATCAGGAGCAGTAAGATTGCCAGCGCACGTGGCTTCTTATCATTTGTGCAATTTTAGGAGTTGCCTTTCTGTCACACTTGTATTGCCTCAGAGTGGGCTTCCTGCAATGTACAGTGACAGCATCGGATAAAGGGACAATCACTGTACTTGAAAGCACTGCCTGCAACTGCAAAACCGTTATGATTGCTATGCCTTACACTGGCTGACGCACTGAGGCAATCTTATAGCCAACATAAACTGGTTTGATACCACTCGCGACGAATGTCACCAGAAACACAGCTGTTTGCCATGTCAAAATGATCAATACACGGTGATCCACTATGGTTGATGCGGCAACGTTTAGCACACCCGCGCAATGCTATGTGGAATACAATCCGGCCATCTCGGGTACAATCGTGATTTCAAAAGGTCACACCAAAATAATCGCTGCTTTGCGCCGCTACGTACAAGGCATTAGGCTAATAATAACCCTACTGTACCCCACCTATGGAGTTGACTTGCCCAGACCACAGCTCTAGTGCGCATGTATATCTCACTGTGAATGTACCTTCACGCCTTCAATCGCTGCTCGTCGCAATGCGGAGATTTCTGAACGCACGAGGCATTTGGGAAAGTGTGACGGGCCGAAAACTCGGGAAATAGGCTGGCAGAGTTTTATTAAGTCATCAGTCGTGTTGAAGTATCAGTCATATGCGTTTGCGCGAGCTTAGAATGGACTCAGGTGTTTGGTCGGGTTTGACCGGCAGGCTTGCTGATGACAAAAAGGCGCATTCATGCTCACACCGGCATGTGAAATGAACTGGCGCTGATGAAAGGCAGACCAGCCTGCTGGATGTTTGCACGCGGTCGTCTTCTGCTTTTGCTACTGTTGTGGCATTTGAGAGCAGGTACGACGCTACAGGAACATCTGACAAGTCCGCAAGAGCATGATCAATCGCCTTGTGCTGGGAACTAGCGCATTTGATTTGTTGCGCAGGGTCATCTCAAAATGAGTACGGGACATTACCCCTGTCCGGCCTCGAATTCTACACAAATGCGGCAATTTGTGGCAGCTTTACCTCGACCTGCATCCACAGCCTACGCTGGTATATCCAATTGCCGTCATCCACTGGAGAGTTTTTCCAATCGGCTACGGTTGGCATGTCCAATCCATGCATTGGCCCGGACCCACCTTGCTCTTGGCCTGACATCAACAGCTACCTCGTGTGGCACCCGGACACAGAAAAGTGCGCTATTCGTACTTGCTTGGCTGTTGCATGCTGTCGCTGGGGGCAGCTGCCGGCCGGGTTCCTAGCACAGGCCCAGCGGCACAAACTCTTCTGTGTTTGAATGCCATTACTTGGTTCGGTATCGTGAATGCTGGCACCACCACCACCAGCGCTAGCACCAGCAGTACCAGCACCAGCAGCACCAGCACCAGCACAGGATGTCAGCTAGTTACAAGGTTGTTCTCTTGTGCTTGCAGGTACCACGCAGTGCAAGCTAACATCACTTTGTCCACCTTAGCAACCGGCACAGCCTCAAGCTACACCACTGGCCTGGCCAGTGTCTTCGCATGGCTTAGAAGCATCAGGTGGGGCTGTACCAACTCAGCAGCCATCAGGAACAGCGCGAGCCTGCATTGGATGCAAGTAAAACCTCAGCAGCAGTGGCATTGGCGGATTGGTGCAATGACAATCACTGCATCCATGCTGTACACAGCCTGCACACTGACCTTCAATTAAAGCGCATCTGTACGTGTCCTGGACGCAGGCTGACATGCACTTCCCCACAGCCAGCGTTTGCCGCCTACACACTGGGCAACCTGATCAACATGACCATGAACATCAGCACTACCAGCAACACGTCTCACACAGTGAAGGTCCCTCAACTGTTGCAGCTGGTGGCACCCAAGTGTGGGCTGACAGGCCAGCTGCCAGCCAACCTCGGCCAGCTCAGCAACTTGCAACTGCTGGACCTGTCGTCCAATCTCATAACAGGTATGTGGCTCATCGCGCAGTCAGTGCGGTCAGGGGCATTACTGGTGTTAGCATTACTAAACAGCATCACCAGTACTACAACGCTTGCGTTGCCAAAACGCTACTGCACATGCCTGGAAACAGCCCAATGGCTCTAGAAAATCTCAAGTTAATTAGCATTGTTAGCTAGAACTACTAGAAGACGTTCTGTCAGATGGCCAGCAATCACGGGGAATAGTTGACGTAGCATTGTGCATGGCCTGCATGCATCCAGCCGCATGTCACGACCACTCAAGTGCCGGACGTTCAGCATCTCACGGTATCCTGGTAGGGCTCACAGGCATGTGAAGCAGTACTGCGTGGGCCCCAGTGCTGGATGCTCACTGCTGCAGGCGGTGGGCTGGTTCCGGTACACTGGAAGAAACACGTGCAGATGCGTCTGTCATGCAACCACCTGTTGTTCGCCATGTTGCTCAATGGGAAGACACATGCCCTTTCGGATGTGTAGCCTTGAAGTGCATCCCTGTCAGTCAGTCACGGACTGAAACTTGGATGGACCCTACATCCGCTGCATTGTAGGTTCGTTGCCTCCACTGGTAACCGGCCGTGGACCCCTTCTCAATCTCTCTGGCAACCTCCTGACTGGTGGCGTGAACGAGCAGTGGGCGCTGCTGGCGGGCTGCGGCGGCGTGGTAGACCTCTCGAGCAACAGGCTGTCAGTGAGTGAGGCCTGCCACCACTGGCACAACAAAAATCATGAGGGTTGTGCGAAAGCTTATCGAGGGACAGTCTGATACATATCCGATGCGTATCGGATACATATCACGTTTCAATACTGATACGCCATGACACCACCCTAAACAGGATTCTGCTGATTACTGGATGCGGGCAACTGGCCGTAGTGGGTTAACAATATCAATGGTGAGGAGCCGACATGCACGCTGACTGTTCTTGAATGTGATACGTCCTGACATGATAATTTTCCACGCTATGCAGGGCTCCCTGCCGGAATCTGTACTTGGCTCCTCGTGCTCGGCCGCTGATAAGGGCCCGGACGGCTTGTCATGCCTACCTGCCAGTGCCTACTCATGCTCTGTGGATGGGGCGGTTTGGGGTGCGGCCCCGCAATTGAAGGTGGACTCAGGCCTGGACGGCGTCCTCGCTGCATTCTACCGTCCACCCTTGCCCCCCCGTCCACCG
>QAXH01005360.1:41279-66657 GCA_004335635.1 Chloromonas sp. AAM2
CCCCCCCCCTTCCCACACACCCTTCCGTACCCACCCGCGTGAGGATGATGTCAGCAGCTCCCTTGGCAGCCGCAGTGGCACCAGCCACGGCAATACCGACATTGGCTTTCTTGAGCGCCGGGGCGTCGTTCACGCCATCACCTGCGGGGAGGCAGCACCAGTGCAGGCTGGGCGACAGGCGAACCCCAAGATATGTCACAACCATGTCAAAGCAGTAGCAGGAGCGACAGGCAACGGAGCGCCAGAATTCTCTTCAGTTCCAGCCGCTACCACCACCAACACCAAAAGATAAAGGCACACTCATAACTTTAGATTCTGCCCCACCCTCTCCATGTGCCGTTACTGCACGCACCCGTCATGCCGATGAGGCGCCCCTTGGCCTGCAGGGCCGCTACGATGCGATGCTTGTGCTCGGGGTACACGCCCGCAAAACCGTCGCACTCGTCCACGTGCTGAATCAGCGCTGGGTCGATCTTGTCCGAGGTGGTGTCCAGCGCGCCTTTCATGAGCTCTTTCCCCTCCATGATGTGGACGCCCATGCCCAGGCGGCGGCAGGTCTCCACCGCAATGGCATGCTGGTCGCCCGTGACCATCTTGACCGCCACGCCGAGTTCCTGAGCGCGGCGGATGGTGTCGCCTGAGTCGGGGCGAGGCGGGTCCAGGAGCGAGATCAGGCCGACCAGCTTCCAGGTAGCTCCGTCGTCCTCGGACCGGGCCACGCCCAGGGAGCGGAGGCCGCGGGAGGCGCGCTGCGCGATGTAGTCCTTGCATGCCTGCTTGGATTCCTCAGTGTCCAAAAGGTCTTGGATGATCTGCATGCATCAGTTCGAGGGGCTAGCGGGTAATTGCAACTGATTTAGCCCGTCATTGCAGCTGGTATAACGGCTGTGGATGCAGCTCAAGCAGGAGACAGACGTGAAAGTACTGGGGCAGCTGCACAGGCAGCCATGCGGCTCACAACCCACAGCACTCAGCAGGGAGGGCCTGCATGCCATGCCACGCCACTGCATGTCACGCGTTACTAGCAAATCTTGACCCTGCCGTAGGTGCCCATGTTCCAACAACTCTTGAACAGCTGCATGCATTCTCTGCCCAACCCTAGCCTGCATGCACATTCTGCCAAACCCTAGCATAAACTCTGCAATCCGAAGCCTGCTTTGCATGCCCTGCCATGGCCTGCCCACCTGTGGTGCGCCCTTGCAGCTCATGAGGGTGCTGCCATCGGGGCAAATGACAGTTGCAACGGTTTTCTTGTCCACAGGGTTGAAGGGGCTGAACTTGATGACCTTGTAAGCCGATATTGCCTGCAGGGACATGCAACACAGAAGAGCCAGTCAAAGCCACCATGTGCACAAAATGCAGACGGTGTATAGACCTGCAAAAGTCGTGTGGCTTCTTGCCTTGAACTCTGCTCCTCCTCACCCAATTGCATCCATCCCAAACTTGGAAGTGCATCCAACTCAGCCAGACTTAACTTGTAGTGCTGTGGTTCGTGCATGACAGTTTTTTTTCGCAGCGCTCCCAATGCTCCCAACCGGCTGCCAGCACCCCACAACGCACGGGCAACTCTGGCACACGCATGTGCACGCACGCCTGCACGCCCACCCACCTTAGGGTCTCCCAGTGAGCCCGTGACGGCCTTGTCAATGGCGTCGTTGTTCTCCCATTTGGCGCTGAGGCAAGACATCAGCAGCACTTCGTCCTGGGTGTAGTTGCCCCATGCCAGGATGTCGTCCTTGTCCAGGGTCAGCCTGCCATGCAATGAGATCAAAGTTTGCATGGGGCTTGGGCTGCCGTGCATGCCATGCTAGGTCTTGCCTTCTGTAATGATCGCAACATGGGCTCTGACTAGGCAGAAAAGCAGCTACCAACAGGTTGCAGCTACTGTCTAGTACTGCACAGCTGCAGTAGTCATTCCATTCGATGCACTGGCGCCCGCCCACACTGCAACCATCCGTATGAACTCACTGGTTCAGGGTCAATGTTCCTGTCTTGTCAGACGCCAGCACCTCCATGCCTGACAGCTCTTCCAGGGCTGACAACCTGCACAGGCATGAGGTTTGGATCCTGCTCAGACGGAACGTGGCGGTGGTACTGAAGCGCCAGGGCCGCACGAGGCAGATTCCATGACGTTGCAAATCATCACATCGCCCTGGGCTTGCTAAGCGGGTGGGACGGGCCACAGCAGCACGTGTGCAGGAGCGTCACACCACACCGCAACGCCTGACAGCTGAGGTTCAAAACTCACTTAGCTGTACCTCGGCGTTCAAACTGCATGAACCGCACCTGGTGACGATGGCCTTCTCCCGCGCCATCTCACGTGCGCCGACGGCGAGCACTGTTGTAGTGACCACGGGCATACCAATGGGCACAACAGCGGTGAAGATGACGAAGACGGTGACAATGGAGTAGCCCGCGGGCGCGCTACGGGCCACCAGGATGACGAGGAAGATGATCAGGCAGCCGAAGAAGGCAAAGACGGCCAGTGCGATGGACACGCGGTTGAGCACCTGAGCAGCGGCAGCAGCAGCGGCAAGAGGGAGATGCATTACGTGCAGCAAGCAGGCAACAAACGAGCGGGTAAAGGGCAGACCCTCCATGCCCAACACACCAAGATGTCATGTGGGTAATGCAGCATGAGCACATGTCGCAGCGCCACGCAGCAACTCACCTTTTGCAAATGTCCTGTCTCCTGGGGCACTGCCAGCAGGGCCATGGTCTTGCCAAAGAAGGAGTTCACTCCAGTGGCTGTCACAACGGCATCCAGCTCTCCCTGAACCACGACAGCTCCAGCCAGAATCTGCAAGCGGGGGGTGCAGGCATATTCCACAGGATGTGCTTGTATTGAATCACTGACCTGCCGTAGGTTGTGCATGGCTTACAAGGCATTCCTGTGGTGCCACAAGCAGCACACTGCCCACTGCAGCATGTACACACGCAGGTATGCACCAGCATACAAGCCTCAGGCTCGGCAGAGGACATACAAAAGTTATCAGAAACATGATGAAACAATGGCAGTACGAAGCGCACGTGCACAGGCATGTGCGGCCCCAAGCACAGCTGCTGCGGCACATCATGCCCCAGGCCTTACGTTATCTCCTGGGTGGCGTGTGACTGCCAGGGACTCTCCAGTCAGCGATGACTCATCGATCTTGAGAGGCTCGGCGTGTTCATCCCCAATCAGCTGTAAGGAGGTAAGCAGGGAAGGACAGGGAAGCATGTTAGCTAAGGTGGTGCTACACGGTGCAGAGTAGGTAGGTGTACCAGCACTCATGGGCCTTCTGCACGGTGCTTGGCATGCATAAGCATGCATGCAGCAAACATGCCGACGAGTACACACTCAACTAGCTGCAAGGATAGCCCACTGCTGACTGCATCGTTTATACGAGCCCTTGCTTTCAACATGCAATGCAGCGGCAAGGTGTGCATAGTGTGTCTTGTGGAACGTTAAGGGACAGCAGTGGCAGTGATGGATGAGAGGCGTGGGTCAGTGCTTGCTGGTGACCCACCTTGCTATCCGCGGGGATGACATCACCACCCTTAAGCTGGATCAGGTCGCCAGGCACAAGCTCCTTGACGGCAACTTCTTGCCATTTGCCATCGCGCCTGACCATTGTTGTAGGCGCAGTCAACGCCTACAGTTACATGAACAAATGCAAGGAGCAGACTGGCCATTGGATGCTATCAGCAGCGCTGTGTGTCTTTGGCAGGGGAGCTGAGTGGTGCATGTCATCAAAACCGCTAAGTGCACTCATGCTGCATGCACGTATGACTGCATGGCCCTAGAGGTGCATGCAACCGCGCCTTGACTTGCATGCAAGTGGGTGCATGCTCACAGATGAGCACTGCATCCTCTCGCAATGTCAGGGTGCGCTCTGCTAGCTGGGCTCTTCAATGCCTTCCTGCCCAACCAAATGCCCATGCAAGCGCTCGTGCATGCAGTTCGTGTGAATGCACATTCAAATGTAGGCAGTAGGCGCAAGCATGCACAGGGTGACTTACCGCCAGTTCTTTCACTGCATCTCCTGCGTTCCGGTCTGAGAAGTAGCCAACCCACACCACGAATTGAAGCTCCAGAATCAGCAGCACAAAACTGCACCAACCACGGTCGCCTTCATTAGGGACGGCCGCACTGATGATAGCAGAGATTAACTGCATGGGCAAGAACGGGTGCATGAGCAAACAGGCAGTTGTGCTATAAGCAGGAGGGTGTTTCCTGACTCCGTGCTGGTACGTTTTGTGCAGGCACTTCACAGTTGGAATTTGCATGCGTGTGCTGACTGGTTCAGATTCGCACGTGTTAGGCGGGCATTTCGCTGTTGGAAGGTGCAGTTGACATCATGCATGCTGACGTGAATATGTGCCAAAGCTGCAAAGGCGTCTAATGCTCAATCATGTTGACGTCGTTTGCATGCATGACTGGGGTTACGTCATCGGGCGAGATACCCTGAAGGCTCGCTCATGCTATCTATTACGTACACGCCGTCACATTCTGACACACGGACAGAACGAACTACAACGCGGCTTGTCCTGGCATCAACACCGTTAGACCACTCAGTCGCCGATGCGCAACTCAGGCACTCACAATGGCCAGCGACACCCAGTCCAGGTAGCGCGCTAGAATTTTCCGCCATTCAGGCACAGACTTGGCTTCAACTTCATTTAGACCCCACTGTTTCTGTAGCGCCTGCACCTGCTCCGTCGACAAGCCGTCCGCATGGCTGGAGGACGGCGAGGTGGCCGCCTCCATCTTATCCTCTTCTTGGAGGCTTCGAACTTTGCGATGCGTGCTGTAGGTTTAGCCAAAGTGTACGAGCCAAGATGTGACCAGTGTGTTGTCGCCTCAGGTGCAAAAGAGCGAACTTCGCACCTGAACACGTGGGCAAAGCGTTACCGTCACACCGCACCCCGTTCATTTTCCTCCATCGCGTGTCTACGTTCACCTTCCTTCACCTGCCCTCTACTTTGTTCTGCTTCTTTCGCGGCAATCTGCTTCCTTCTGCTTTGGGCTTGGACGCTTTCGACAAATAAGAATGGAAATAAGAAATGGCACCTGTGAAACCTGAATGATTTGTCAACGTCAATGTCTGTGAGCGGACGAAAGGTGAGCGAAGCCTCAAACAGCGTCTTGTAAAAAGCCGAGTGGACCTCTGGGCATCGGTCACATGATGAGCAATGGCCCCGCGCACCCTTGCAAATTGTCCACGACAACAATGGCCTTCGGCGAGTTCACACAGCATCTTGTACTTGTACCTAGCATTTGATTGGTTTGTGTTGCTTGCGCGTTGCTTGCGACCAGTCGTATGCTTGCGACCAGTATGCCTCACTTCAGTACATCCAGGGGTGGGTGGGTCCACTCAACCTCAGAGAAATGGGCACTACAAAGACAGCCACGTTCGCACAGGAAAATAGGGTAGATGGGCTCACTGCATGTATGCTGTTTGTCGCGCCTTGTGAAAGAGCTCCTGTTCCTGGGCTTCCTGTTCCCAGACCTTGGTCAGCTCTGTCATGTGGCTTGCAAACAAGCCAGCAGCTTGCACCTAGATGAAAGATGGTGTTGGCGCATCTGGTTAGCAGTTGTAGCACAACAGAGCGTGGACGCCAGTTGCGGCTTGTCATTGTTGGAGTTCAGAGTACGCCGTGGCCTTGTAACGTGGACTCATGTCTCTAGATACAGGACTATCTCTATTTGTGGTCCAGTCCCAGCTGCAGGAACTCGCCTGATTTGTTTGGAGACAGACTGAGTAGCTGAGAGACGGACTGAGTGACTACTGAGTGACGGACTGAGTGAAGGACAAAGCAGAGAAGGGAATGCGCCCGTAGACGGAGTTCGCCGCAACAGTGTATCGGGCATCCCTGCCCCCGAGAAAAGATTGTACAGCAGCTCAAAGCCTAGTGCAAGTGCGCGAGAGAGCACTGTCGGCGGCAAACACGCAGCCGCAATCGCGCCGCCAATGCAAGAGAAGGTAGGAGTGCCCTTCTGATCACGAACATGATCAACTTGAGAAGGTAAGAATCATCAGTAGCGTGCTCTGGCCTGTGACAGCCCTAGGCACAATTCACTCTTCACTGCTGCCAGGGCCCTGCACGTGGCCGCATGTCACACGCATGCCGAGCATGGAGTGGGCAAGACGACTCCACAGGCGTGAGAACAAGCAGCACAACGCTGGCAGCAGCAGTTGCCTCGGATCTGGACACTGCTCGGCGTGCAGGTCATCCTGCCTCCCAACCAAATCTGCTTTTGTGACACCACACCTGCTGTGACTGACTGTAGCCAACCACCCTTGCACTCTTACACCAGCAGCCCCTCAAACACATTCAAAGCGAATCAAAATTTCAGCAAGCAGGCCAAATCGTAGATATGCGCTGCCATGCCTGCGAATGCTTCTGTACCCTCACTGGCATGATACCATACAGCATACATGCCTTCCTCAGACGTCATTCTAGGCCTGCCTAGCTGCCAAGCAGCTTACTAAGTATGTTGTGTGCTGTAGGTGCATACAGTCTTAGGAAAACAACTGGACCCGATTCAGCATTTGCTTGCCTCAATGTTGTGATGAACAGGAAGCAAAGCTGAGCAGTTCAACTACCAAACGACTTCATGGGTGCTTCTTACGTAACCAAACATAGTCATACCACGGACCAGTCCCGTCAATACTGGGACTCGCACGTACAGTCTGCAAGCGAACGTCGTTTAAAGCCACAGCACCTGCCAGGTAGGCCTATGGCACCACATTATACATCTCTCTGGAGATTGGTCACAATGTTCAGTGGCAACGTGGCTGGTCTTTGTACAAACTCAAGGGCTGACACGCCAACGAATCCAACGGAAGTATTTGACGGTTTCGGATTCAATGATTCATAGGGATTCAGCCGTGAAGGCAGCCAGGCATTTAGCGCTACCATGGAAGGGCACGAAAACAAATCAGAAACGTGTAGCAGTTCTGGAGCTTACAAGTCATTGTGGTACATCATTTGTGGTCAGCTGCGGAGCACAGAATGACGTCAGAGTGAGAATACAGACTGTGTGACCTGTCAATCCTATGGCTACATATCGACACCAGCGCCCTCTGTTCGACATCAATCCTCACATGGGTACCTGCTAAGTCAATCATCAGCCCAAATGCAATAGAACCAGAATAACAACCTTGACCCTAGAATCAGTTACCTACGTAAAACCGCGGCCTATTGGCATGGCCTCGGGAAGTCGTACACAAGACAGACAGCTCAACCTTCACAAACAAACTTTCAAATGTGATCATGCCACTGCTGCACGAGCTGACTGAGCCTTGGCAGAACTCACATTCAAGCCCACTCACGCAGAACTCGACAGCTGCTGCGGGCGTTGCCGCGCCCACCACCGCCCACCCCACCCAAATTCTCCGAAGTACTCACCGCCCTGGACGCCACCGTCCGCCATGAGGTCAGACGTAGTCTTACCCTCCTAGCCCAGCTTGAACCTGCCCTTGTCACGCCGCGCCTCCTCATCGTGGTTGACAGCGCCTGCGCAGTCAACAACACAGCACACACAAGAAGTGAGTTGGATATGAACATATGTAGATGGCAATAGACGCGACACACACACACACACACACACACATTGCCATCTACGTTCGTCTATGTTCATATCCGACTCACTTCTTGTGTGTGTTGTGTTGTTGACTGCGCAGGCGCTGTCAACCACGATGAGGAGGCGCGGCGTGACAAGGGCAGGTTCAAGCTGGGTCAGGAGGGTAAGACTACGTCTGACCTCAAGGCGGACGGTGGCGTTAAGGGCGATGAGTACTTCGGAGAACTTAGGTGGGGTGGGCGTTGGTGGGCGCGGCAACGCCCGCAGCAGCAGCTGTCGAGAACCTGGGTAGGGGAACAGGTCTTAAGGCAGACGCGCATATAGATTTGTAGGAAGGCCAGGTGCACACCCGTCAACACGCGCGAACTCTTTATGTTTTGTCACACTATATCTTGTGCACAGGATTGTCTCTTTCCGTGAAATGAGTGCGTGTTCCGGGTCCAAATGTCTGCAGGGGCCAGCAGCAGCAAGACGGGCAGCTTCATCTGCCAAACTGGAGTCAAGTGCTTGGCCGTGCACAGCTTGGGCGGACATGCATGCGGCACAGAGAGCTACACCACCATCTCGCTCAACACCGCTGGGGAGGGCAAGCCAGCAGGCCAGCCATTGAAGCGCTGCACCAAATGCAAGCGTCAGTTCTCCCTGTGCTACTTCACCACGCCAGAAGGCGCTGCTCTCCAGCTGTAAACTCAACCAACCAGATTGACCAGATTAACAGACATGATGAGCCTGACTATGACATTTGACAAGGTCACAAAACAGAGCACAATGAGCATCGTGTTGCAGCTGTTCTTGTTGTGGCATGTTGGCAAGTCTGCTGTGCAGCTCACGCCAGTCTCCAGTGTCTTTGCATGTTTTACCTGAGAGTGTTGACTTCATGACGTGTGTACAAGTTTGCATGTTTGGTGAAGTTGGAATTGTCTGCACAGTAGTGGCCGGCGTGTCCCAGAAGTGGCACTGTGCCGTCCACCAACACCTTATACCCACGCTGTGGCAGAACAATACTCTCAGACACCCACACACACAGTATCAAAAGACAAGTGATTACCACACACGCACACTCTCAGTTTACTACTTCGAAACACACACATCAGAACTGAGAGTCGTACAGATTTGTCCCAGAACTGGCAAACAAGCTTGGCGGTGCAAGGGATGGCACCAGTTACATAATCATAACAGGGGCAATAAAAAAGACTTCTTTCTTTTGTCCCTGTTATGATTATGTTCTCGCAAGACCCCCGTTTTGACATGCGTTGACAACTGTCTGTCTTCAAACCCACTGTACATTGGCTACGGAACCGTCTTCACATGCCAGCCCGTGCAAGCCTGGTGTAAATTCCGGCGACCGTCGACTTGAGAAACAACAGTTGTAACGTCAGGAGTCGTGTGACCGAATGAATAACAATAAATGCATGCAGCCAACAGTTCATGGGTACCATGTCAGCTTGAGCATTGGTTGTCTGGAATGATATGTACCAGGAGCCTGCTAGATAGGGTCACAATACATGGGCTCATCACTCCACAGGGCCAGGCAAGTAAACCAGCAGGGGTCAAGGCTGCATTCACATCAGCATCCTGTCAAAGTGGATCATCCGAAATAGTGGTGCTGCCATGTTGCATGGCATGCACACCCGAACGCTCTAATCATACCATAACACGTTTTGAATCAAGTATATGGCCAAGGACGCTGCTCACCTTCAGCAGCATGCCTGAATCACCAGTGTTCGTCTTGCATCAGGTATGTGACTGCTTGTTGAGCCGTCTGGTCAGCCAGGCGCCGCACGACATCCCGCAGCATGCGGCGGCCGGCGGGCGGGGACAGGCCGGTGCCGGCCGCATCCTTGACAGCGTTGCTGACACTGTCCTGGGCGTTGTTGATGCCGTTGCCGATCGTCTGACCCAACTGCAAGCCACAAGGCACATGATGTGCATCACATGCAGCCAGGCATCCCAGGAGAACAACCGTGGATGTGTTGGTGTGTTTGCGGTTAAAACTGGAGCAAACTTGAGCAATGAACTACACCGTGCAAGGCCTGTGGTCACGAATGGAGCCCCATGTGTCCAACGTATTGAACTGGATTGAACTGGACGTGTGCAGCTGAGGTCATACCATTAAATGATACTGGTACTGTGGTTCAGGTCTTACTGTTGAACAGTCAGATGCTTACCATGCAGGTAACAGTGCAATACCTCATCTCATGCCAGCGCCCTGTCCCTGGTGCTTCCAACAGGCCCCGGCGTCCCCATGCTGCATGTCAGTGTCCAGTCGGACTCACGCTTGTATTGGCAATCGTGTTGATTCCTTCCTGGATGTTCTGCTTCCGTGGGTTGACCACTTTCAGGACAATGACGACAATCACGCCCGCCACCGCAGCAAATAACAAGAAGCCAATGCACCTGGAGCAGAAGAGGTGGAAAAAAGGAACGGTTCAGAATAGGCAGTGTGTGCAGCCAGGCAGGCCAGATTGTAACCTGGGCTTAATCAGGGCAACCTGTGAGGAGTGACTGCCTTGTAACCGATCAGAGAACATGCAACCCTCAGGCTGGTCATGAGCAGGCACCCCAAGACACACTGCTGCTCGCCCTGGTCTCGCCCTACCCTCCTGCTTGCGCAGTCACCCTCCCGCTTGCGCAGTCACCCTCCCTTCCACAGCCGTTCCCTCTCCACCCTTTCCCACCACTTGCCCAGCCCCCGAGCCTGCCCTGTGCCTCGCTCCCGCACAGTTTGCCTCCCCTGCCTCACTTGTCTGTGAGCAGCCCACGTGTGATGTCCGTGATGACCTTGCTGGCCTTTTTCACATTGAATTCAATGTCGGCCAAGTCGTCCACAATCTTGTTCAACTGGTCGGTCTGCTGCCCCAAGGCCGCAGCAGTCTGCATCACCACACACGTGCGAGTAAACGCGTGTTGCCATCCTGTATGACTGCAAGAGCAGGCGCTGATCAGTTCGTCTGACGATTATCAACTGCCATCGCCCATGTCGCCCACCCACATTTGCGCTGTGCTTTTGTTCAAAGCTCTTCTGGCGCTCAATGGGACAGCATGCATGCCACACTGCATGGCTCCACTGGACCTCATCTCAATGCCATGCAGTCAATGCGGCCCACACCTCACCGTAGTGCCTGTCTGCAGGGTGTCCTCCACCAGCCGCTCCGCACGGTTGAGCGTGGCGTCCGTCTCCTGCAGGTCCTTGCGGCCCTTCTGCATGAGCTGCTGAACCGACATCTCTGCAGACATGGGCGGCACACCACAAGTCACGGCAGGCCAGGCACCAGCCCGGAAGTACCAGTACGCTCTCTACACCAAGCCGGCCATGTGCCAATGGACCCAGAGAGAGGTATCCCCACATACATGCGCATGCATTACATGTAAATACAGCGGTGGGCAGTGTTCTGCTCCAGCCACTCTCATGTTGTAAGAACGTGGGCAAGCAGTGTCAGCATGTCTCTGCCTGCCCCATGCCATGCGAGCTCCATTCATATATGATTGCTCCATGTCATGTTTGGACACATGGCATGACTTAGTGTCATGATCGTCCTATGCCACAGCCATCCTTGCACGCACGTTCAAGGTTGACTTCCTCCTGTGCTGTGGCCCCCGCAAACAGCTCATCCTTGTTGGCTTGCTGCCCAATGTCTTTTTTTCGCTGAATCAGCTTGTTGAGCTGGTCAGCCAGAATTTTCTTGCGCTGCCCAAGCAATGGTGCAGGCATGCCATCTGTCCTAGCTTCGCGCTCAAAGTCCTTCAACAACCTGCAAAGCAACAGCATACAGGATCCGAATGCAAAGGTTGTGGAGCAGTATCTGCCCTGACCAGAGGCCCTGTTGGCATCTGGTGAGGCGTGCTGGCTTTCAAACCCTGCACCTAACTACTGGAAAAAGATTTTCCCACAAGTGCATTTGAGGAGTGTTCAAGTCGAGCATGCCGTAGTCAGCAGAGTCCATCGGACGTAGCACAGTGCAGAGTTGCTGAACTAGAAGGGCGTGGATTCTGCACAGTGAAGTGTGCCATGCATAATTGGGGCAGATTGCTGCCAAGGCAGACTCAGCCAGCGAGACTCACGCTTTTGATTCCTTGAGCTTGGTTGTGATGTCCTTCAAGAGGTTGTGCATCTTGTCAGGGTTTTTGGTCTTCTCGACTTTGCGAAGCAATTTGTCCAGGTTGGCAAAGAGCTCCGTCAGCCTTTCCTCCTGCTCCGTGCCTGGCCAATCGGCCATTGCCTTGTATTCCGCTATGCTGCCGGGCGCCGCGCGGAAGCTGTGGTGGTGAGGGGTGGGTTTCTGGGGCAAAGCCCCCTATCAATTGTGAGCTCACAGATACGGGGCCTTAACCTTCCTCGCTTGAAGTCCGTGTGTGCGCAAATGGCGTGGCAAGCAGATTCAGAACAGGGATGTCAGGTGAGGAGAACCGCTTCGCGTGTGTTTCACTCGAGATACGTGCATGAATCTAGTATTTAAGGGTAAATTCAAAATGGATGGAGAGGCTGCCGCATGGGCACGTGACCAACCGCTGTGTCCAATGTCCACTCCATCGTACAGCCAGGTCAGCTCATGTCCTGATGCATAGGACCGCCTAGGCTGTGCTCACGTACAAAGAGACATCACTTGCTGTGCGTAGCTTATGTTCGCTCATCCCTTTGAGACACTTGCTGCATGAGTGCGACAGCATGCGACAAACGGCCACATGTGAACCATAACCATACAACTGCCATAACCATGCAACTGTGGAAGGCCATCTCAAACACAAGTTATACCAAGGCGGCAGTCCCAGGTGTGGGAAATGCCTGCATGTGCTGCCATTTCAACGTCAGGACTAGAAGCCAAGGCAGCACTGGTAGGGTACGGACACACTTTGTTCACGGTATGCGCACGTGACAGCCCTCATCAAGCTTTTGCCACCATAAAATCATTCGTTTCTCTGCCTGTCTGCTGCGTCCTGCCTGCGTGTGCTCGTTCACACCTGTATACGCTATAAGAGGGAGTGATTACAAGGTAGTATTACAAGAGACAGCATTCAAGCAAAACTGCACCAGGGTGTTTTGGATACATGATCCCCTGCCACGAGGGGACGTAAAACCTAATTTATTGAACGCAAAGCTGCTATGATGGCAGCTGCCACACTGCTGACGTTTTCATTCGCGTGTTCTGTGTACGGCCCAGCATTTCACTGAACTCAGAGGCATTCTGTCGAGGACGCAACAACGCTATTTAACAAATACGGCAGTGGTGAGCGCTTCTGTAGATGCTGCAGCATAACTCATCATGTGACATACTAAAGCCAATCGTCAGATACCTTGTTATACAACCTCACATTGGGCGTCTTCTGTCCTCTGACTTCGTGGTTCACACATCGCACTCACAAACACGAACACCTGCTCTCCTTTTGCAAGATTCAATAATTTGTTTACTTAATCATACACACCTGCCCTTCATGCATTCTGCAGCTTGCCCACCTGTGGTGTACAATGCAGCATTTGAATGTGCGCAGCAACCACCTGTGCATGATGATGCGAGTGCCACACTGCTGAAGTTCTGCCAGATTACGGCCTGGCCCGTGGTAACCTTACAAAACGTTTCAAACTGGTACCTTCCTTGTTCAAGGCGAGCTTCAGTCGACCACTTCCAGAGTGTGCTTGCGCCCTGCCACGGGTTACGTGGCCAAGCGCAATCAATACAATTCGTGCAATCTGACGAGGTACCGACGGCCAGTACAAGCCTCGCCTCCATCAGCCCGTGCAATAACCACCAGGCACCAGGTGCACACCGCTCAGGCTAACCAAATGAACAGGAATAGCAAGAATTGATAAGCAGGGCTCTGAACCCAACAGCGAATGGCACACTGCGAGAACCGCCAGCCCCACTCGCCCGTGCAAACAACGTCCAATAACAACAACGACAAGTTGAACTCACGTAAAGCACACCAGGATTCCCTACATACTTTTGTACACACTTTTCAATGCCTTCTGTGCATCTCACACACACTCATTTGGGCTTCCGTGTAGAGAATGGCCCATTCGGCGAGTGAGGCTCCAGGGACCACTTCAGAAGGCAGTTCAGAATGTATCAGGTTCGTGCATTCAACAACCAGTTCTAGCTGCCCACTGTTTGAACACTTGGGGCGTGAGCAAGGGACTGGCACTAAGCATATGCTTCGCCCGTCCAACGTGCTGCCACGGCCTAGCCAGCGGAAACCATGCATGCTGAGAAGTAACCGAGACGTGAGACAGGCATGGTGGTTCAACGAATCAATCAGCAAGGTTTGTGGTGTGCAGTGTGACCACAATGGTGTCAAATCCACAATACCCTTAATCACACTTTTGATGATTCAACAACTCGGCTGTTTCACAAGAGGCGTCCTCTTAACATAGATAGGCAGCAGCAGGGAAACGTTCACAGTCTGCAATCTTGTACCTTGTTATGTCTTGCAAACCAGTACTTTAGAAAAAAGTAAGGAGGCCGGGTGGTTAAGCCCAACCCCTGTGCAACCAGTTATACATATGAAAAGAATACATGTGCAATCGCATTGCGTTCCATTGCATTGCATCCAACGTGTGTTTGGACAGCACACAGGACGAGTGCCGGACACATCATGGCATGCCTCCCATCAAAGAATTGCCTTGCGCCAGCAGATGCTCCCAGTCCATCTGATTGATACCTGCCACCATCCGGTCAGCTTCTCTCACAGCCTTGAACAGGTTGCTCAGCACGCACTTGACTGCGGTCTCGTCAGGACTAGATTGAGCACGTGACTCGTGCCACTTGCCTAGCAACAGGCGGAAGGTGGGACACCTGCACACAGAATTGCCCAGGAGGCTGGACTGCAGCGCCCATGCCTGCACAGACACGCAGTTGGAAGGGCGTGATGTTTGTCAAAAGGTACTTGAAGATGCTGCCTTGAGCGTCCTGTGCTCTTGGACTTGCGTGCTGGGATTTGCTCTTTTGATGCAACAACTGCTGCCACTTGTAGGGTCAATGACACAAGGTGGCAGGCAAGGAAACGCGACTACGTGTCGCCTGAGTGTGCGGTGCATGCCACTGACCTCCATGACATTGTCGGCAGAGCGCTCCGGGTGCGGGGCAGACCATGAGAAGTCGTGCGGCATGGATCTCGCACTGTCATGCGATTCTGCAATGCACCGCGCAGGCCATGGCAGAGGTTGGCATGGGATGAACACAACTGTCTGGCACACGAGTACCCGTCACCAGAAGCGCTGTGGTGCCTGTGTACTGCTACGTGGGCAGCAAGTGCGTCCACAGCTGACTCTGCAAAGGAGACTTGCATAGACTGGTGTGATCAAATCGTCTGCAGAGCATCAAGCTACCAAAGCAGAATCTGAAACTTGCTTCACACACCGGCGAATTATCAAGGGCGAGTGTCCAGGGACGAACAGTTGCACTCGCTTACAAAGCGGTCAGTCTGTATGATTCCTTGAAAGCCTGAGTGTGCCAGAGGTCTCACCCGGTGTGTTGGCCGCCGACCTTGGAGCTGCGGTTTGAAAGCCTTCGATGGTCGCAGGTTGCGGCAGATAGTTAGCAGGAATGTTCCCACGCCCAGACACTGGACAGTCAAGGCCCTGGCCCATGTTGCAGTCCATACGAATTGCTACCGTGTGCGATCCGCAGCCGCCGTCAGCAAATGTGGTCGATGGCGTGGTCGGCTGCAGGGCGCTATCCGCTGAGGTCGCGAGGGGAGAACAGGCGGGAGAACCCGAGATGCCGAAAGAATTGACGTGCCTGTGTGCGACCATCCTTTCGCTTGTAGCATTGATGGACGAGCTGGGTAACGAGCTGGGAAAGGCTGTGCGCACATCCTTGGTTGTGCATGCAGCGAGTGTGCCTGTCTTCTGGCCCACCCTCGTTTTGAGACTCTGGCAGTGGTTGCACGAGCAGTTTGTATCTTGCTTAGAGAAGTAAGTGATTGGGCGCATGTTCGTGCATGTACCGCACCTGCGTCCCTCGTCTGTTTCAACGTTCTGCAAGGAGGGAGTGCGACAAACGTCGTCAGACTCAAGAATGACATGAGCAGGCAAGGTTGCCACTTTAGTACAGGGAGCGTACACGCAAACCATGGTGTGCAGTCGTCATCATCATCATCATTACATGGCTTTTCATGGTTCAACCCATGGTGTGCAGTGGCCAGGGTTTAATTGTGATTATGATCCAACAAATGGACAGGGCCCTGGGTTTACACGGGCTGACGGCTAGGCGATGCCAGTTTTTACTGCCATGGCTATACCCAGCCTAAGCAGCCATCTCCGGGTTTGCATCACACACCTGTGACTCAGGCACCATCCCACTCCTGTGCTGCTTCCAGTGACTCTCGAGTACGTCACGAAGCATCTCAACACCACACCTGTAATGGCCAGGCAGAGAGAGCGGAACCATCAGCACGCTTCGCGGGCAGGTCACAAGGCTGGCCAATGATTGGTGCAGTCGTCTTCGCATTGAACTACGGATGCTGGCACCATGGTAGCACGTTTATCTCTGGTACCAGCCAAGCAGGCAGAAGAAGATGCAGTGGGGTGCAGAACCTAAGAGGGCTTAGAGAGCAACCACATCTCTGCAAACTCGAGCTGCTTGCACTGTGGTGGCGCATCGCCTGTTGCCATCACAACAACCAGCTGCTGACGTTTTCCCAGCCACACACCTGACTTCCTCTCCATCCACTACTTTCACGTGGTCGCACCGCACAAACTGCAGGCCCTCCACCTTCTCGCGGTGGATGCACATGCCGCAGTAACGCTTCTCACGTGGCACTCCTTCCACCAGCAGTTGCCGGTGCTTCTTGCAGCACTTGCACAAGTGTATTTCACATGGGGTGCCACAGTCCTCGCGGCATGTCCCGCCAGCACATCTGCAACCAGGCAGCTTGTGTTGGATGGAATTGACGTGACACTACATCACAGACAAACACTTGTTATGGTATGCAATTCTCATGTCGGCAACGGCGTGTGTGGCTGATGCATTTTTGTTGAACGATTCCAAGAGTCGCCGTAAGTGCAGGTCCATCCTCGCTCGATACACTGCAATGGCTGCTGAACCATCGATATTGACGAATGGAGTAGCTCCTATTGTGACAACGAATATGCTTGATCAAGCGAGTGTGATACCAGCAGCGAACTGCGCCCTCTACACATGCAGACGCACACTTCCCACCTGGCGGCGGTTTGCTTGTAACGCGCCTCATAAGCCTCAAAGGAACGGTACGCACGCGCTGGCCGTGGTCTTTTGGCGGTGTTGGAAACGCCGGGCTCAGAGTTCGCAAGCAGTGCCTGGAACGAGGGGGGGTCAGTGGAGCGCCAGGGCGCAACGACCGGCGAAGTCAGTTGCAGCAGCTCGGCAAAAGCAGATGCGGCGTCCTGTTGCACCTGCTCCAGGCTTTGCGGCTGATTACACGCATCCCTTGCCATTCCCATCTGCTCCAACCTTGGAGTGTCCTGGACAGGTGTGTGGTCCATCATAAGGGCTGTATGATGCGTCTGAATCGCTGACATGTCGATCTGCCGTCCGGGGTTACTTTGCGGAGGAGATGAGCCGACACTCCTTTCAATAACCGGCGGCATAGCCGAGGTTGCAATTCCGGCCGTGCCCACCGGCATGGACATGCAGGTGGACATGGGAGCGTCGGGTCTGTGATCTGCATGCATCCTGTGGGCGGGCAGCGGGCCAGGTCGAGAACGGCCCCTTCCTACGGGTGCACCTGATATGGTGACGAACGCTTCATCTTCGCCATCCATCACCTCTCCAGCTTGCGTCTGCACCAGGCCCCAAGTCTGCAAAGGCTGAGCGCTGGCACAGTCACCTTCAAATGGATGGGGCTCGGTCCGAGATTCAAGCAGCTGTTGTTGTTGGTTCATGTGGTGGAGTGGCAGATGACCTGGGAAGGAGTGGCGAAGGCGCTGGTCCTGCACGCAGTGCTGCATTGGATGGCCAGTGTATGATTGGCTGTGTGGCTGTGGGTGCTGCGTGTGCTGTTGTGTGGCCTGTCCTAAGGCCGGCCCTTGAGCCCAGGGTGGCGGGCAGTTGCCTCTTCCTAGCGGCGACTCCGGGGAGCGCAGGAGCTCGTTTGCCTGCTGCTGCCAAGTGTACTCCTGCACAACAAGGCGGGCCGGGAGGCGACTCGGCGGGATAGGTGCTTGGCGGGGCGAGTGAAGGCACCAGCTTGTATTATCATGTCAGGGGCATTCCCATGGTCTCATTTAACACGACAAGCCACTGTCCTTCTGGACATATCACTTCCGAGTGGTATCAAATCCACTTTACATTGCCAAAATGTCCACCAAGGTGTCAGCCCACGGAAGGCATGGGCAAGAGCACTTGCAGATTCATGGTGTTGTGAATTGCTTACAGCATGCAAGTAAGAGTTGAGTTTGGCTGATTGAACCAGCATAGATAAGCACCGTCAGAGATGGATGGAACAGCATCACTGCGGTTGCTGCTCGATGATGCTGTTACATCTACTCCCAAGCGTTTGACAACAATATGCCTCCTACCGGCCCCGGTGAGATAAGCATGGCTCCAGAGTCATGGCGAGGCGATGGAGGTATGAGCGATAAGTTGTCCAGGTTGCGCATCCGTGCACCCAACTCGGCCTCAAAGCTCAGTTGCCGCAACGAAGGAAGGGCATCCTCCTGTCAAGGTGAACAGGCACGGCAGCAGGTGTTACTGGACAACGGAGACTTGCATGGCAGGGGCAACAAGACCACAAAAGGTACGCCTTTGAACAGAACAGTCGCTTGACACTTCTACAATAAACAAACTTAATGCGTGAGGCGTAGACTCGAGCTGTCCATCTAGCGTCCATCTAATGGACCACTTTACAAAGATGTAAGCGGTTTCCGCTAGGCTGATGTAAGTGCGGGCGCTTGAACAGGACAGTCGCTCGGTGACACACAGATTCAGAAGTGACAGGCGTCCCAAGTATCCATCCAGATACTGGGCTGAGCTCAACCTGTGTTGGCGTGCGTGGAATACCCTAGCATGTGATGCTCTGTATCCATGAAGTCAGTTGACTTGCACATGAATGGGCCGGATCTTTCAGGATAGAGAGCAGAAATCAAGCGCCAGCAAGAGGTGTGCCTGAGGTGTGCTCGTACTGATGACTTTGATGTCTTGCCAGGAAGCACACCATGCCTGTAGACTGGCAAATCCTCTGTGCCAGGCACAAGTAGAGTATTCTTGCACGTGAGACCTCTGCCCACACCTTGCTATGTTGGCTTTGATTGGTTGTCGCCATGGACGCTTGCTGGCCCCAGGGTGGCGATAGCTCGTGGGCAGTGAAAGCTGCGGGAACCCTGCATCAGCACCATTTTGTTGCAATCGGCATCGTGTTGGTATTGTCTAACTAGCGAGCCCTCGGTCACCAAATGGGAAAAAGTATCTTGCTGCTGGGTAGGTGCGCTGCTTTACCCTAGCATTACCCTAAGTGGCCACAGTGCCGCGCTCAGCTGGTACCCCTTTTGAGCTAGCGGAAGAGACAGATGTCAGTGCTGATAACTGTGCGCGGCTCTGAGCATTGTCGGCTCGCGTTATGTTCCAGATAACCGCATTACGCACGCCATCTGCAAACCTGCTCGAGACACATCCAGCCTCCTAACTCTTCCTCCAGTGATATTGCATTGCATAACAAACACACCGATGCAAGAGCGAGCTATGACTTGCGAGTCCCGCCACGTCTAACCTTATGGCGCGCTAGAGTTCAGTTCAGGAAACAAGAATGACTTACAAGTCCCACCTTACCTAACGTTGTGGTCAGATGTAGTCCCAGAACTGAATGCATACGCTTCAGCCACCTGCGCTGAATTTGTCGTGGGGTTATCCAGCTTAACCTAGCTGTGTGAGCCTGACCTAGGACTGCGTCTGATGATTTTGTTATTTTTGATATAGCCTAGCTTGCATAACCCAAGTCGCCTACTACATTTCACTGCCCGCCGGAGGGTGGCCCGCAGGCCCGGCCCGAAACGGATTGCCATGGTTCGGTTTCTCACCAGGGCATGGCGTGGGTTGGCATGCGATTTAAACTGCATCGTCGCATCACCCAAAATAAGGAGACAGGTCGCCATCTCCAAGGCATGTGACGTCAGAGGAAAGTAACGCCTGTGATCGACACCTTGCAGCGTCAGTCCGCTAAGAAGTGTTGCTCGAGTCAGGGACACACACAGAAGTGGGCACTCGCTTTGATATGTTGGGCTGCGCTGACACAGACCTGAACAGTTGGCCATTTACAAGGAGGGAGGGTACCAACAAAGGCCATCGCTCATCAAGCAGCAGATAAGCCATGGGGCTAACACCCACTACTACTGTAAAGGCTGTGTGATTGTTGCAGCAAGCTGCAGCAGCGCCAGGTTGTGAGTGGAGCGCACGTAACCCTGCCGAACCACAACACGGGCGTGAATATACCAGCTTGCAGAGCACCTTTGCACACCCACCCACAGCATGCATTCGTACTCGATAATTATTAGAATTATATAGAAAGAGACCTAAGTTTCTTACCATACTGATTTTCTCCACCTTAATATAGATAACGCACAAAAGCTTTTTGATGCCCAAAAGCTGAGGTTGGAGGTTGAAATAGTTGCGACCGCAGTAAATGCACAACAGAATTTTAGAAAGCCTTGCTTCCAACTGATTCCAAGGGATTATGGGCCAGGTTCTCGTTCACGCACTGTCACTCTTCGCCGTTTATTGGGTGCGCTAGATGCCATTCGCAGCAATTCAGAGGCAAGACAACTCTCGATGACCAAAATGAGGGCCGTCATGACAGAGCATGTCCAAACCGCAAGACCGAAGTCCCTTCGTGGCCGAAGGATCCTCAGCCTTGCCCCCTGGGGGGCAGAGACACCCCTAAAGGCCCCATTCTTGGCATGGCACTGTCCCTATCAGAGATATCGCCTTGAGTGATACAAGTTCATTTTACGGGACTACAGCCGGTTTTGCATGTTTCTAACGAAATTCACTTGATGTCACGTTGTATGAGCTCATAATGAAATTCATCTGACTGCAATATCTGCCTTTGACTGCAATTCCTCATAACAAGGAGGGAGTGCAGCACGTCCAACGCAAATATCATTACAGGCTCCAACGACGGACGTGACACCCTCTGGCCATGCAAGCTGATCCGGTGGCAGAGGCACACCTGCCTTACTATTGTCAACTGTTTGCAGTCGGATGTTATATATGAGAGTCCTGCAATATCTGCCTTTGACTGCGATTCCGCAAATGGCTCCATAAGTCGAACTCCAGAGTAGCAGTAAGACTCGCATGACTTCATCGCGAGCAAAATCTGCTGCTGTTTGCAGTGAAGAGCAACGTCTCACCATGCAAGATTGCAATGTTAATACAGGAAGACTGCCCAAGAAAAAAAAATGTTTGCCAGATTTTGGACAATCCGTGTGTCCTGGACCATGTTCATACAAGTGGATTGCGGCACTCCCAGTGTCCAAACACTGACTGCACAAGCCGATGAATGAATCGAATCCATACACAAGCTGCAACACTCAGTCGTCAGCTGTAGCATCAGACAGTCACGTGCGCGATGTGCCGCCATTCACTCTGTTCAAGGGTGCGTGTGAGGGCTTGAAGTCCATGCGGGCGTTGACGCAAAAAGCCTTGTTATCAGTCAAAAGCCCAGATACCAGTCAGTCGAAGTGCTTGCGAAGGGTTGTGTGTTGCCTTTTCGTATCGGACACATGTCAGACTGTGTGGGCTGAAAACAAGTGCCATCCACCAAAAATCATCAGCCAGCAATAGTTTGTAATTCTTGTATTGCTGTCCACAAGCTGTTACTGTCTACACGAGAATGCCCAGCCAACAAGCACTGGGTTGTCGCAGAGCGGGGCTTGTATTGCTTGCTGTGCACATCAGCTCAGCACGATGCCGCTTTCGAAAGGCAGCAATGAATACCCCAGTGTGGTCTGGGTCAGAGACAAAGGGTGCGCGGCAGGCAGACAGACGGAGGCTTCAAAGACACGCAGAGAGATCGGACGGATAGGGGTCGTGTATTCGAAGCATTGCGGCCTCGAGGTGAGTAGTGTCTTTGCGATCAAACATCCGCAGCATAAATAACTGGCGTAACTAGGTTTGACACTTGACGCCGTTGAGTTCTCGTCAGCTTCTCACCAGCAGTATCAATCGTCCAAGGCTGCCTGCTTTCTTCGCCCAACACCCCTGCCACGGCTGCCCCCAGGCCGCTTCCGCACCATTGGCTCATCATCATCGCCTTCCTCCTCCCCTTCAGAATCGGCCATGAGACGGGACTGCACCCTGCGCCCCTTGCACGCCGTGCTCGGCCGTCCCCTGCTCCGGCCCCCCTCCTCTTCCACCTCCTCCTCCGTGTCGTCTTCGCTATCTGCCCGCCGCTTGCGCTTCTTGGCGGTAGAGGCCTTGGCTCCGCCCTTGGCTTGCGTACGGGGCGTTGACTTGGCACCAACCTTGGACGCAGGCGTCTGCAGCATGCCAACAGCACCAGTGCTTTGTTCGGTCGCAAATCGCATTTTCACCGTAAGCCACACACATCCTTACACACAAACCGTCCAACACCACTGCCTGTATTCTTGACGCTCACTGCTGTTGCAACTGGATTACGACTTCTGCTTCCCTCTGCAGCTGCGGGACATGTGCGAAATATGTTTGCTCCGCACAAATGACACGGTGCCAAGACACTGGAGCTAGAGAGCCATGCTACGAAGCACAGCGTGATGTCAGGCGCAACTGTGCTTATTGCACATGCGAGCACTAATGCACTTTAGCTGCTGCTCAGGCATCAGAATGACCCACCCCATTGCTGGCCACAACGTGTGGCTAGGAGCGGCCGAGTTTGCATTATTCCAGATGATCATAGGCCACAGGATGCTGGTGCATAAATGCGTGCTATCATGAACCGCACAGACAATCCGCGTATTTATTGGAGGCGCTGGGCAGATGTCTTATTTCATGTCATGGCCATGCGAGACATGCTTCTTGTTCAGATGCGTGATCCATCGTTACGCCATCTTCTGTTCCATTTGTGGGGCGATACAGATGCAAACACACACACCTCAACACCCACACACAAACCTTGCGACCCTTGCTCGCCGACTTGCCGCCTTTGCCTTTGACCGCCGCAGGCTCCCCGTCCTCCCCTTCTTCTGCCGCTGCTTCTGCAGCCGCCTCCGCCGCTCTGTGAAAGTGCACATCCGGGTTGTTAAGCCAACTGACTTGCAGGTGCATGCGCAAACCCTGCAGCTCCTTGTTGTTTTGTTCTTTTCTGATGAGTCTAGTGCCGGCTCGGGTCTGTACAAGGGGTACGGATCTCTAAACTGTTTGAAACTGTTCCAACGTAGCTGTTGAAGCAACGTTTGACCCCGCTGATGTGCAAGTCCATCCCTCCCCTCCCCCCGGGTTTGAACCCAGGTCCTCTCGGTACGCCACCAGCTGCGCATGCGACGAAGGTCACCTCTTTTGTCCTGTTCATGCCAGTGCACCCCTCTCTCTAGTCCCGCTCCCTGCTATGCTAGAGACGCTGTTAGCCTGCACAGCATCATCATGGCCAGGTGCCCGCCTGTGCTCACCTGTAGTTTGCTGCGTCATTGTCCAACAAGAACTTGGTGGCCTTGTAGAGCTCCTTGAGAGCACGTGAGCCAGCAGGGGCAGAAACGGCCCCCAAACTCACCACCTGTAGCATCATTTGTATGGAGCCATCCTGCAAGCAGCATAAGCCATCAGCCAAGGCGCAAGCATTGGCCCAAACCTGAGTTCATCCATGCAGGAAATGGCAGAGTGCTGCGAAAGAAACAAAGCCCATTGGCCCTAGCTTGCAAAGTACCCCGTCCATTGAGGGCCCTACCTTTGCCACTGGCGTCTTCTCCTCCTGCCCCCTTGCGCTGGCGTCCTGTGGGTTGTAGGCTGCCACGCGCTCGTCCGTGAGCCTGTAGGCCTCCCGCAGGTACTTCTTGAGCACCAGCAGCAGGCACAGGGCGAGGCTGGCCTGCAAGGCAGATGATGACAGTGCAACTGCATGGAGTGCAAATGGCCTGGCTCTTGCCGCCCTGCCTCATGCAGCTCAATCTCCTGCCTCTGCTCTTGCATTCAGAGGATACACACACAGCACCTGGTTGTCCTGGCTCACGAATCCAAGCTGAACTTAAGCATGTGTGTCTGGTACTACCCATGCAACAGGCAATACCCCACCTTGGCCGCTGCCACATGCGGTGCCACATGCACCATGGCAGGCCCCCTGCGCATGGAGGTGGTTGCCGGGAGCTTCAGGCCTGTGGTGGCTGTAGTGGTGGTTGCACCGGGTGTAGCGGCAGGGGTGGTGGGTGCGCTGCTGGTTGGATAGGCTGCGGTTGAGTGCACGGCAGGGGCAGGGGCTGTTGTTGAGGGGGTGGCTGCTGTGCTGATGGCTTGCTGGGGGCCCGGGGTGGCTGCGGGTGCCACTGCTGTTGATGTGGCTGCCAATTCAGTCTGTTGCTGTGGGGCTGGCTGCTGCGGTTGCTGCTCCGTGTGCCGCTTCAACTCATCCAGCACGTTGTTTCCTCGCCGTGAGACTGCAGGCAGGAAAAGATGGTCCATGTGAGGCATGTGACAGGTCGGCATGGCTGCATGATACATTCTTCCATTCCCATTGGCCTTTCTGCATGTGTTGCAGCGAGACGGACCACACGTAGCTGCCTGCACTGTGCGCATGTGTGCGCATGTGTGCGCATGTGATCACGTGACTGGCTTGCCTACCTGTCTGGTTGATGCAGGCCATAAGTGCCAGAGGCTCGTCCCCGCGTCGGTAGGGCAGGGCGGCAGCCAGGCAGCAGTTGAAGGCCATCACACCCACGTCCAGCGAGGCAGCCAGAGGGCCTGCGGAGCACGCCATGCACATGTCAGACAAAACAGACCTGGAGCACCAGTGGCAGACAATTGGAGGTGCGCGACTGCTGATTGGCAGACCAGCTCACGCACATTGCAGGTGCTGCAGCGGCAAAGCAGGCAAGGCATACTTTCAGCTGATCCAGAGATAGCTCCAAGTGCACACTAGGCCTGTATGCACCCCCTTCTCCACGTTGGCCAAACCCACAAGTCCCAAGCGGGGGTTGACCCAATGCACGTCAAGGTGAGCATAGACGCAGCAATGTGCCGGTGCACGTGCTCAACCTGCCCCTACGGCCTTCCCTAAGGCCCCCATGTGCCTCACCTGAGGTGGGCATGGTGGCTGCGTTGGCCAGCGGCTGCAGCAGGCTGGAGAGGAACCTGGTCTTGAGGCTGCGGGAGGGGGACACCACGAGGCTCCACAGCTCGCCTAACTGAGTCACCACCTCCGCTGGTAGTTCTGCGTGACATGACATGCAGACACAGAAACTGACCAGACGTTGCAAATGTTGAATTTTTCCATGTAGATGTTGAAATGCAAGACCCCAGTGCGGTAGCATCTGTAAGGGTTAGGGTTAGGGTTAGGGTTAGGGTTAGGGTTAGGTTAGGGAGTCAGGGCTAGGGTTAGGGAGTCAGGGCTAGGGGGTTAACCCTAGGACTGAAGCAACAGCAATCAGCAACGTCATGTGAACAGCGCAATGCCTGGATGGCAAGGGTTCAGCTACGGGCAATTGACGCGTGGTAGCTCCATTCTATTCTCCAATGCATGATGCACTATGCCCAGCGCCTTGCGACACGGGCTACTGTTGCCTGGTACCCCTGCTGCATGGCTGCCGACCACCAGTGGCTGCAGTGCTGACCGGCCCAAGGCTGCTACGTGCGATTGCTTGGCTGATTCATGCTGTTGTTGTTGTTGTTGTTGTTGTCTTTTTACATCCGTGTCGATGCGCGCAATGCGCATAAGGGATGT
>QAXH01005360.1:66701-81725 GCA_004335635.1 Chloromonas sp. AAM2
AGTCATAAAGCAAAAAGTCATAATTATGCAGGAGCCTGGCAGTCAGTGGCAGAACAAGCTGTATCTTCCAAAACACTACCTGAAATGCGCCCAGGCGTCAACACAGCCTCCCACCAGCAAGGCCAACACGGCCGGCTGGGGTTCCACTGCATGCATTTGCCGGGCGGGTATGCCAGGAACCGTGGCATCGGCAACTAAGGGGCTATCGTGGTAATAGCCATGCATGGGGGAGTGACAAGATGTTGTTGTTGTTGTTGTTGTTGTTGTTGTTGTTGTCTTCTTTTCACATCTGAGTGTTGCGCGTGATCCGGAATGTGTCCCGCAACCCAGGGGCTACTAAACTTAGTGGCTGCAGTGCTGACCGGCCGGGGCTGCTACGTGCTACTGCCTGGCCGATCCATGTGATGGCTCACCGTGCAGCGCGTGTGCAGCCTTGCCCTGTGCGGTGTGCACGCTGTCAGCGCGGTGCAGCCGGGCGATAAAGTCAGCGGCGAGGGCCAGGCCCTCCACCAGCTTGCTGCTCACGTGCTCCTCGTGGCTGGCACAACACTGCAAGCACGTCAAGCACAACCTTGCCTCTGTTGCTAGCAACTTCAACATGTAATGAGTTTGCCTCATAGTTTTAAACGTCATCGCACATACACATGCGTGGATGAGGTGGGCGAAAGCGGCAGGGCAACCCATGAGGAGTCAGCCAAGAGGCTGTGAAAACTACTGGCAACTTCCAGTCGCGTGCATGCCCAAGTTGGCATCACGGGGCATGTGTGACTTGGCATGCACGCTTTGCCTTGCACTGCGGTATGGTCTCAATCCAAGCCCTGGCCCCTGCCCTTCCAAGCCCTCACCAGCTTGAGCACTCTCAGCGCCTTCTGTGCTGTGCTGGGTGACATGAAGTCGCACGTGAGGGCCACCAGAGCGGGCACGGGGATCCATGGCGCCGTCATGCCCGCACGGTGGACCACTTCCACCAAGTCAAGCACACGCCTGACAGCAGGATAGACCAAGCACCACCCCGTTAGCACTCAAACAGACAGCATCAGCAATCCCACCATGTCCATCGGCAGAGTTGCGGCAATCCAGCAAGTGTCGTCAGTGCAGCTGCAGCTGTGTCGGGATTGTTCACCACTGGCGCTCTGCCACGTGCCCCCACCGTCCCAAGCTCACCTGCGGACGACGGCCCCTGCCTGCAGCATCCCCGTGAGCTGTGCCTCGTCCAGCCCCTCCGCCGGCTCCGTCCCGCCTCGCAGGTCCAGGCCCACTTCCGTGGCCAGCGCCAGGGCGGGAGCCAGCAGCTGCTGCACCTCGCTGCCCGCAACGCTCATGTCGCCCTCACCTGTAACAAAACAAGGCAACGGCCAATGCTACAACATGTTTTGTGACAGCTTGAGCAGAATATAGACCACCAGGCTTACCTTTTCAAGAGCTCATGACGACGTGGAATTCAGATACATGAAATATTGAGGCGGCAATCATAGGATGCTGGTCTGATGCTGGCAGCCGTGAGGCAACAGAAAGAGGCCAGGTGCTCAGGGCTTGACAACCCACCGTTGCGCCGTGCCAAGCCCGTGCCTCCCACCAGTGAGCCTGAGGCTGCCGGCGCCATGGGGGAGGCTGCGGGGCGTGTGGAGCTGGTCAGGGTCACGGACACCACGCTGCCGCCCGCACCCACACTGGCAGTCTCCGTCTGGGAGGCAAGGCAGAGGTGGAGATTAGGTACAAGAGCGAATCGGTCACTTGTGCTGGGATCAGACTTGTTTAGCAGGTCCGCGACACAGCAGGGGCACATGATAATGTCAAGTGTAGTGCAAAGCAGGAGAACATATGGGCGATAGCAGGGTTGGGCGCTAGATAGCTCGACAACACGCAGAATGTCGGGATTTCAGGGCGGCACCATGCACAAAGCTTGTGTGCTGCACTGCTCTGTTGTGCCCAATAACTGATCTGCTCATGGCTGAGTGGGCACCATGGCAGGGTGTGTGCTGAACTCACTGCCTGCTGTCGCGCCTTCAGCAGGTCCTCCTCGGCACGCAACACGTCTGTGAGGATGGCCAATGTGCGCTGCTTGAAGGGCACAGGGGACCCTGTGTGAGAATGGTTACAACAAATTTCATACGCAACGCACGCTGACTTCCATTGAACAGACGTGTGCTTCAGATAGCATTTGTTGGAGGCCAAGATGGCACAACTTCACCACTCTAGGGTGTAGATAATTGGTGTGGATGGCTGCATGGCGTAGGCCTGCTGCCCAGGTTCTCAATGCTTGCAATGCATGCATCATGCCAGCGTCGTCTGCTCACCGGGCTGCAGTTGCTGCTTCAGGAGGCTGCGGCAGTCCGACATGAGGTGAGGTCGCGCCACAAACAGCAACCCCATGGCCTGTAGCCACACGCAGCAACGAGCAGGTGTGTGTGTGTGTGTGTGTGTGTTTACATCTGTATCGTCCCACAAGTGGAATATAAGGTGGCGTAAACAACCACGCATCTAAACAAGAAGCATGTCTCGCTTCTCTGTGAGGGGTGCAGTGCGTGATGAAGACCAGTTCCAACCTAGCATGCACGGCTTGCACCCAAAGCATGCTGCAGGTGCGCGGGCAGGATCCAGCTCCTACCTAAAGCCAGGACTGTCAGCTGACTTGCCACAGAGTACCTGGACAGGAAACCTCACCTGTAAAGCTGTCTCCTTGACTTTCAGAAGCTGTGGCCCGCTCTGGCCGCCAAACCTGTGAGCAATGCAAACGAAGGGGCAACTCAGCCCACCAGAATGCGAGCATTTCAGCCCACTTCGTATCTGGACACTGTTGACATCATACAAGCAACCTGGGGTGTGAGGAACTGCTTGGAAGCGAGCATGCAGAGCCATGCATCCCATGGCAGGCCTTACATGCGGGTGAAGTACGTTGCAAAGACGCGCAGACACTGGGCGCCAGTGGGTGCAGCCGCTGGTGTGGTGGCTGGGCCTGTGCTTGGGGTGGGTGTGACGCTGGTGGCGTTGGAGAGCGAAGACAGAGCAGGTGCCTGCGTGGCACGCGCCGTGGCCAGCCATTGCTGCAATGCCAGGAACACGTGGCTTGCAATAGGCTGAGCACATGTGCATGAAGGGAGACTTTCTGATGTGAAGCGACACGCATGCATTTGATTGAGCACAGGTCGCCTGCTCACCTGGCTGCCTGCTGGTTGGTCCATGAGCGGGGAGCCGAAGCGACACAACTGGCCCAGCATGAACAAGAGCCTGCATCACAGCAACACAAACGGCACACACTAAGGTTACCTACTTTCCTCCCCCCCTTCCTGCTGAGCAGTCCTCCCCGGACTGAAGGCCATGTAAACAACCACAACCACAACCACAACAGCAAAGGGCACACACCACTGGGTTGAGCAGCTGCACTCACGCCAGCCCTTTCACAACCGCCGTGCACACCCTTCTTTGCACTGTCATGCGGCTGCGCTAAGTCCCACCATTGATCATGTATGCATCTGGTGCAAGCGTTTTCCATCCGAGAAGCGTTTTACAGGAGGTCACGCTTCCATCCCACGGTGTCACACGGTCTCACCGACTGCCACGCTGCTATTCGACTCACTTGCTGTGATTGGCGAGCTTGGCTGGCGTGGCTGCTGCAGCCACTGACGGGTCTTCTGAGGCGTCCTTCTCCAAGTGCCGGTAGCAGTTTGTGGCCAGGCGCACCACCACAGCAACAGGCGAGTGAGGGCCCGTGGGGTGTGTGCACGCAAGTGTGCACAGGCACTGCACGGCGCCCTCCACCACCTGCAAGCATGGGTGGCAAAAGTAGAGCATGGCAACATCATCAAAGGCATGGTTTGTGCACAATGCTACACCTTACAAATGCACAGCGCATCAGCATACAGTACACACTCTGATGCAGTGCTACACTTGACATGTTCTGGGCAGGGCTCAGTAAAGCGGTTGTGATGAGACACGCATGGTTGGTGCAAAGTCCAGGCACAGCAACACTGCATGCCATTATCACAACGATTCCTTCATCAGCCATACCCGAGCTGTGGGTATCCTTGTGCCATGACCAAATGACCATGACCACCGTGGCATCACCAGTTGTGACCACACTGTCCTACCAGGTGACCACACCCTCAGCCAGCATCACGATCGTGCCTTTCCATGCCTTGCACCCACCACTAGGAATTGATGCCGTGTGATGACAGCTGTGATGTCATCCGTGATTTCTTTGAGGATGCGCGCCTCCAGGGCTCGGCCGCACATGCCGCGACTGACCACCGCCTGAAAACACACGCCCAGCAAAGCACGTGTGTGTTGTTCTACATCGCGAGCGCCTTCTCACGCTTAAGATGGAGCAATCAAGACTCTAAGCGCATAGCAAACAGGAGGTTCACTCTCCCTGTAACAAGCTCGTGCGTGAAGCCATCGCCATGATGAGTGCACACACCCTGTGTGCAATGACTCCAACACAGATGTACAAGAGTTATCAACCACAGACTGCAGCAAAAGTACCCAGCAGGGTGCCGCTAGTGATTCGCATGTACTGATAAGCCTGGTTAAGAGCAGTCAAGCCTATTCACAAGCCACGTTGGCTGGCCGAATTTTGATGAATGCATGACGGCCTCTGCAGGCGGCATGCCAGAGCAGGCAAGCCTGGGCAGCAGCCCTTACTCACTTCAACGCAGTGGCATGCTGCCAGCAGTCGTTCGGCAGCTGCCCGCACCCTCTCGCGCGGCTCCTGCGGCCTAGGCGGGGGGAACTGCAGGTCAGGGCCGCGATGGCAGGGCAAGCATGGGAGTGTTGCTGCAATCGGGTGCCGTTGAGGCTTGTGGATGCAATAGGACTGGGACTGCCCATACAGCAGCAAGCACGCTCTTGGATGTGACTGCCCAACCCACCATTACGGTGTGACTGTCTGGCTAGCTCATAGGCCATCTGAGGTGCATAAAGAGGGGTCGTGAGGCTAACTAAACCCTAGCTGGCGTGTGGAACACGCCAACAAACCAGCAAGCACCTTGACACACCTTGAGCAGCGTGTGCAGCGAAGAAACAAATTGTGTAGGGCTGGTTCCCGCATGCACCACCACAGCCACATCCGCGACACACAGCGCATGCAGCGCCAACAAGCTGTTGAACTGCTCCACCTCAATCTCTGCCAAGGGCCTCACCCCAGCATGGCCTCCAGCCCCACCCACAGCTGCTGTCTGCGTCAAGCCATGCGTGGCCTCATGCTGCGCCCCTGTTCGCTGCCGGGCTGCTGACGGTGCACTTTCAACCTCGTCCCCATCCGCCATCCTTGCTCCCATCGTGCACCTGTTGACAGACCCTCCCTGCTGCCGGTCATGCCGCACAAACCCATGCTCTTCTGCCTGCGCTGCTGCTGCGCCCTCCGCCGCCGCGGCCGCGTCGCCCAGCTCCAGCACACGCTTCACAAGCGCGGCTGCCACCTCACAAGCGCCTGCCCGGGAGGCATCCCGTGCCGCCAGGGCAGCTGTGGTGGTGGCAGCGGCGGACTGAACCTGCGTGGCGATTCCTAACCAAGTATGAGTACAACATCGGACACCACATGTTACGCAAACGGTGTTGCTCGGCCGAACTTGAGCAACGGTCAATGAGACACTGAGCAACGGTCAATGAGACACATCTGGTCAAGGCCTTCCAAAGGCATAGTCATCGGTCCCCTGACCTGTCCGGGTGGACCTCCCAGCAGGATTGACTGCAGCATGACCACCAGTGGGTGGTCGGGCGCCAGCGGCAGGTGGATGACGGAGCCCTCGGCCGCGTAGACGGCCCCGCACACCTCCGCAAGCTGCTGGGCGCGCGCTGCGGGGCCGCGGCTGCTGCTGGCTGCCATGGCCGCTCCGCTGCTGTACAGCAGCTGCCCAGTGCTCACCGCGCCGTCCGCATCGAGCTCAGTGCCTGAGATATGAGATGCAAGGCATCGGAAAAGGTATCACTAACTTTCTTGTATGTCGTGTTGAATGAGAAACGATTGAGCAGGGTGCTTGTCAAACCAATGGATGACCATTTCAAGTGCGGCTGTGTGCAGCCCATGCTGCTGCCTGGCACAACTCGTCATCCAATCAGAAGGCAGAACGCTACTCATGCAGGGCAGGACGCCAGATGAGCTTGTGCCTGCTGCCAAGGCTAGGGTAGGCAGAGGTTGCCGCTGCATGTAACATGCGTTGGGCTCTGTGATGCACGTATCTGAGCAAGTGGTGTGTGTACTTGTGAGTGTGCATATGTGTCTAGGGTGCATGCACGCAAGCGTGCCACGCCTGACCTGCTGCGAGGCCTGCGCTTGAGAACCACAGGCCCCCGCACAGCTGCATGGCCAGCTTGCGCACGCTCTCCTCCTGGTCCGCCGCCCGCTGCAGGATGAGCGCCACCGCCTGCGTGACCAGCGGGAAGGAGGGGCAGTGCACGCAGCAGTCCCACAGAACCTGCACAGCCACAGGCGGGCACGGCGGCCGCAGTGTTTAATTGGGCAGCAGGCAAGCAGCAACAGGTAAGGCTAAACGTGTGCACAGCAAAGCACTCTGGGTGTGCGAGACATGCTGCAGTGACAGGCTTCACCTGGTTTCCTACAGCAAGCCACAGATATGCTTGTCTGGGATGCCAGCTGCACTGAAAAAGCTTCTCCTGGCTTTCTGCACCAAATAGTAGGCAGTTGGTTGAAACAAGGAGAAAGAGGAGAACGCCAGCAGACAGATAGGCCCCTCACCTTGACCGCCCTCTTGCGCACACTGACACCCTGGTCCTGTGACGCGCGACAGATGATCTCAAAGTAAGCCACTGCCAGGTCAGCACTGCAGCCACAGCACAGCCGCACATCAGCACAGCCGCAAATCAAAGCCTGGCACGATTGCAACTGAGCCGATTACACAACCACTGTGAACTTGCATGTAACCTGTAGCCCACATGCATCCTAGGTTGCTCAGCTGAGGCATGGCGGCAGTCGCTTAAACACAGTCCTGTCCGCTGCTCGCCTGTGGCCTATCCTGGCGTATGGGCGATGTGCTTTCCCAGCACGTCTGCAGTACCATCTCATCCTGACACGCACCTGCGTGCGATGTGCTTCCCCAGCAGCTCCAGAGCCGCTTCACGCACGGACACCGCTTCATCCAGCAAGGCAGCCTCAACCTGGGTGGAAAAAAGGACAAGATGACTCTCTGAACGGAAAGGGGTTTGACCTGAATGGGCGTACGTACAAGCCAGGCGATCTTCGGCTCAGCATGAAGATAGTCACAACAAGAAGGGGGACAGGGCTGGAAGGCTTGTGTGAGTTGTGGGCGGCTGCCCTGGACTTCATACGCCCATGAAATGTGCAACAAAGTCATCCTTTTGTGCGGGCCCACAGCGGTTCCTCATGCAGTGCACTGCACACATGTCAACAGAATGGGCATGCATGTGGCTCGCTCATGCGAATGGGCATGCACATGGCTCGCTCACCCCCTTTGTGACCTCAGGCAGATGCAGCAGGCGCTCGTCCGCCTCCATCGCGGCTCCCAGCGCCCGCACCGCCCGGCACCGCAGACCCGCGGCGCTGGCCAGACCGCTGGCGGTGTCCTGCGGGACAGCAAGACAAGGCCCTCAATCACCCGCTGCCATTGGGTCCTGGCCAGTCCTGGCCTGCAAGTATTGCTAACGCTTCCTGGCCTCCTGGACCTGCCAAGTGTTGCCGACGTGACCGACACATTTGATGCCACACTGCTTTTCAAACAGGTCCTGCCACCAGGCTGATGACTGGCCTTCTCAGGCCAAACTGATCCGGCCAGCGCCACCCTGTTAACAGCACCTTGCCACACACCCACTGACTGCATGTCTCACCCCACCTTGATACGTGATCCCGTTTCCAACAGCCTGAGTAGCAGGTTGCCCACACCCTTGCCTAGCGCTGAGTTGTGCAGCAGCCACTGACTGATGGTGGCGCACAGAGCAGCCGGCAGACCTGCAAGCCGCAACCAATGGCATGCAAACTAGACATGCAAAACAGGGCCACACGCATCACCAGCGCTGTCTGTGCTGCAAACCACTTGGCGTTACACTGGCACTGCAATCAAACATGTCTGTTTTAGGTGCACGCGCATGCAGCAGACCATCCCAGCTCGTGCCATGCCATGTGTGCTGCATCCTCAGCCTACATGCCGGGATGCCTGAACATACCTGTGGTCGGTCCCAGTGTTAGTGGCTGGCCCCCCCTGATGTCGTCCTCGAGGGTCATGACGGGCATGAGCTCAGCAGCGGGCGCTGCGCACATGGACCGGTACGACACTGCAAGCGTGGACGAGCTGGGAGCACAGGGCGGCACCTGCACACATGCAAAACCGAATGCATGCCACAGTGCCTGCAGAGTGTACCACAGCTGGGGTGCTGATAGTCATGCAATATGACGTTGGATTGCTGCTGCAGGGGGATCCAGGTATCCGGGTTGAACACTTGGGAAAGCGCAGCACAGAAGGAACCCCCTGTAATATATACAGCCTGGCAGGGGCCATGCCAAGCACTGTGCAAAAAGGATGCCGATACGCCTGCCGGATTCAGCAGGCACCAGGCAGCTAACATAGTGAACTGAATGTGCCACCACCACAGTACGTGGGCAGTGAACATGTTACTCTGAAGCCACCGACTGCCCATGTCATCATGCGATACTCACCGGCGCCGGTTCCGCTATCCTCGCCGCCTTGTCCTTCTTCCTGCCCTTCTCTTTCTTGCATCCTGCCTGGCCCGTCACGGCATCAGTGGCCGGGGCCAGCGTGTCCGGCTGGCTGCCACAGGCCGGCAGGGCCATGCGCTGCTCCCACTCCAGCCGCTGACCAAGCATCTGCACGAGCAACAGCCATGCGTTTGAGAGTATACAGAGTCATCATGACAAGAAACCTCAACCCAGCCAGACTCATCTGGTAGCTGCACACAAGGGTTGGTCCAGTCTGACAGTTACCGTACTCGCAGGGACAAAGGCCACAGCACTGACCAACATCTTCTTTTCCATGCTCGTACTGTTGAGCACCAGGACGAGTAGTGACCTCTGCCTCCAGCATGTGTACCTGCGGCTTGCCACGCACATGCTTGTGCCCCTGTGCCTGTCCCTCGCACCTTGAGTGCCCATAGTCGCCGGGCGCTTGAGCGCACGAGTGAGGGCGCTGCCGCCGCCAGGTGCCCCTGAAGCAGCCGCTGCAGCGCCTCCTCCTGGCCCCGCTCCTCGTCACCCTGGTACGCTGCAGGGGAAACAAACACGCGACAGCGTCAGCCATTGCTCGACCCTGCACCTCACAGCTGCACAGCAGACAGTCAAGCGGCCAACCAGGCACCTACCTGGCACACTGCTGCTTGCATGCTGTCCAGAGAGACCTCTATCATGCTTCGAGGTGAGGTCAAAATGACAACCTGCCTGACTACTTGAAAGCACTCGAAAGTTGTCATGTTGTTGGAAGTGAAGGGTACATGTCCTGCTTACCGTCTCTTAGGTAGTTGGTTGGCAGGCTTGCCAGCACTTGGTCGATGACATGCCGGTCCAACTCCGCCTGCTTCTTGTCTGCCACGATGCTGGCCACCACCTGCCCCAGCAGCTCGATGCAAACCAGCCGCACGTTGTTATCTGGGTGCTGCAAGCACAAGATGGCAAGAGCAACAGGACAGCGCTTCAAGTACAGAATGGTGTATGTGGGCCTGTTAGGGGCGCATGATGGCACCAGCTAGCAGCACACCAAGCAGCAAGCTGATTGCATGGAAAAGACTGAACTCATGCTTGACAGCATGTGGCAGGTAGACTTGGAATACAGTGTATATGTGCAGTGTGTATGTGAGTGTAAGTGTGTGTGTGTGTGTGTGCTCATAGCGTTTCCACCTGCAGTCCCTTGCCCGTGTTGAGCGCCAGTGCCATGCGCCGGAGCATGAGCAGTGCCGCGGGCCACTCGGGCAGGTGCTGCACGGCCACCAAGTCCAGCAGCAGCTGCTCCATGAACGCCTTGAGGTCGCAGCTGCCCTCGCTCTTGGCAGCGCGCGCGTTGGGCAGCTGGTCAATCAGGGCCAGCCAGAACCGGTCACAGAACTGGGAGGGCGCCTTGCATGCCTCGTGCACCTGGTCTGGGCTCGCGTCCGCAGGGGGCAGCTCCGCAGCGGCCTGCACCAGCTGGAGGATTAGGGCGGAGGAGATCTGGATGCGCACAGCAGGCGTATCCTGCACAACAGCGGCAAGCACAGCCACAGGAAGCAGTGAGTAAGTAGCGACTCAGTCGCCAAGGATGAGACAACCTGGTTCCTAGCCTTCGCCCACGCTGCTTGCATTTTCATTTGCACGGCAATGCATGCATGAGCATGAGCTGGTCAAGGACAATCAAGAGCACCTTGGGTCACAGGGCTCAGCCAAGAAGCCTACCAGCTGGCAGGCAGTAGACTAGGGATATCCACGCGTCAGGCAGCCGGTGCAATGCCTGCCCCCCGGACCCGCTTCTCACCCGCACTGTGAAGTCCCTGGGTGGCCCCTTGGTTGTGCCTGTGGTGCTGCAGCCCAGCAGGCCTGCCGGCGCCAGCACCTCCTGCAGGACCGTGACCCAGTGATCGGGGGTGTGGTGGAAGAACGTCACCACAAGACCTGGGCAGGGGCAGGGGCAAGTGAACCTCCGGCTATGGAGGTGGCTTTGTGCAAAAACCTACCAGAAAGGCACAAACAAACTATACACGGTTGGTGGAATGGCACCTACACGTTTGTATGGAGCAAAGACAGGACGTGTGGGAGCAAGCCCAAGCAGCGGCACGAGGGCACATATTGTTTTTTCTCAGAGTGGCTTCATGGCATACCGACTAGACCTGCACAGTCTTGCCTTGCTTGCACTTTATTACCCTCCCGTCGGCAATGCCTAGGTACCTTGGATAGCAGTCGACACCGAACCACCCAAACCACCTGTTCTTTCCCCATAGTTGGCACTCTTACCGACAGCCTTTACTTTGAAGACAGTAGGCAGGCCTGCTACAGTGATGCTGCCTAGTAGCGTGCGAATCAGTGGCAACACGGCCCCTGGGTCAACCTGCGGAAAAGAAAACAAGGGGCAGGCGCATCAAATGCATGAATCAGCACATGTGCTTGTCGTTCCAGTACGACAAAAAGAACGTGGCTGCAGTGGGGCTTGCACACAATTGCAGACAAGGCAATCTCTCCCGAGCAGCCTGATCCGCCCAGGTTCAGTGCAGGAGGAGACAACTGGTGCTTAGCTTGTGCATGAGCCACAGAGCAACAAAGAGCTGCAGGCTTTGCACCTTGATCACAGTCAAGACGTCTGATAGCAGTGCTGTGGCCTGTTCAAGAACTGGCAGCAGCTCGGACGCTGGAGTGGAGCCAGTCGCCTGTGCGGTTTTCCGGGCCGCCTTGCCGCCTCTGGCCTTCTTAGGCGCAGGCCCGACATCTTCCTCCTCATCAGGCAGGTCTGGGTCTGCCTTGGTGGTTTTCCGCCATCGAGAATCCATTGATGCCAGCACGTGGTCTACCAGCCCTTGCTGGACGGCAGCAATGCTGCACTGAAGAACCTGAAGGTGGTTTGACACAAAGAACACACATTGCCGCAGGTTGCCCATGACGGCCCATGCAAATGACTTCCAAACGCTGCGTGCATGATTGTAAGTATATAAGTGACGTTGTTTGTGTTTGAAGGACTGCATGCATCATGCTTTCATTTGATACAACTAATTGTGCTCAGAACGTCGGGGTCCGCATGCAAGCGGCTACTCAGACAAGTCGCACCAGTTAGATGGCCAACCTGGCTTGACCAGGACTGGACGACCACAGGTGTACCACCATCTTGGGCTGCCATAAGACATGCCAGTGGACCGTACTTGCCTACTGGGGGAAGCTTGCAATGATCCAAGTCTGCAGCGGCCTGGACCAGGTGAGAACTAAATAGGATCATAGAGTAGCACCCAGAAACACTAGTGATAAGTAGCCTGGGTCAGAGTCCTTGCCTTACCTCCTCCATGTAGACCTCTGGTGGCAGCTCTGGGGTGGAGAGCACCAGCAGGGCCGCCACAACCGCCTCCAGAGCCCGCCTCATCGCCACTGTACGCTGCAGCCAGCACATGGGACACATGAGCAGCAGCCATCATATGGGACATATGGGAACAGCCAGCACATGAAACACATGGGCAGCAGCCATCACATGGGACACATGGGAACAGCCATCACATGGGCATGTGAAAAGCAGCCATCACATGCTGTACATGGGAACAGCCAGCACATGGGACACATGGGGACAGCCCGCACATGGCGGCGCGGGAAGCAGACAGCAAATGCGAAGCATGGGCAGCTCCCATCGCATCGGACGCATGCGTAGTCGCAGTCACATACGCTGCATCATGGCCTAGCATTTACCGCCGTTGATGTAGGAACGGAATAGCGTCTGTACCATGTTGAGGGTGGAGCAGTCGAACCAGTACAGGAACAACTGTGCTGCCCTTCCAGCGGCCACCCAGGTTGCAAAACGAGTCAGCCGCCTGAGCGGGTATGATGTGGATACCTAAGCCATGCATCCACATCGCCAGTGCACTGCCACCAATTATCATTCTGATCCTGGTGGCTGAGCTGCCGTCGGTATGATTGGTGGCTTTAAGGTGCTTGAATGATTGGTTGTGGCTTGTAGCTCCTGACACAAGTATCGGTGCAGCACACTGTCACGCCATGGAAAGTCTGCATGCACGCACATGTGTGCACACCTGATGATGAGGTGCCTCGCCATGCAGAGCTGCTCGCATTGACACATGCAGTGCCCGCAACAAGCTTTGAAGTGTGCCGGGGTGCAAGGCTGCCAGCAGGCCCTGGCTGCGTGCTGACAGCAGCAAGCTGCTCAGGTGCTGCACTTGGGCCGGTGCCAGCTGCCGCCCAGCCCCATCCCCGTCGCCCACTGTGTGGTGCAGCAGCTGTGCCAGCTCCTCTGCAGCCAGACCAGAGTCAACACAAGCTTAAGGCTTCGTGGTCAAGCAAGTATCCTGATGGCCCAACGTGCGACCAAGCAAGCTTGCCAAGGCCGTGCTTTGCAACAGCTTGCAGGCGTGCGCCCTCCCTATGCGTCACCCTGTACCCCTGCAGCATGCTGAGCGCAGCACAACCCCGGCCTACCCGCAGCATGCTGTGTGTTAAGCTGCGGCTCCTCGTCCTGCTGTATTGCAGGCTGGACAGCTGCTCGTTTGCGTTTGCCAGGTTTGGGCTCCTATAGGGCAGCCATTGTGCACAGATTGACCAGTGAGACAACAGGAAGTACGCCTGATGGGGACAGTGAGTGAACTGCTGCGGCTTTGCCATGGTCAGGCATATCAAATGAGTGTGCAAACTTCTGTGCAGGTGGTTATCTGACAAGCTGTGCCTAGCGGCCAAAGCAGACATTGACATGCTGCACACATGCATACATGGCAATGTCCGGACGGCATGCTAACAAGCATTACTGGGTGTCAAGGGACCATGGCACCTGACACACCTGTGTAGCCCTGACCTCCGTCGCCACGGCCGGTGGGTGCGTGTATGACATCAAATGCGCATCGCTGCCAGCGCTGGGCGCCGTCAAAGGCGTTGTGACTGCGGGCCAACAATTGAAGCGCTTGCTGAGCATGCTGCGACCAGGGTTTTCCTTCGCCTCGAATTCCTGCTGAGGCCCGTACCTGTTGCTGCGTCAGGCATCTGTTGTTGGTCCAGAGTTCGAACAATGCCATGTGCTGGATGGTGTGCTGGCAAGGGGTTCAAGGTGGCTCGCATGCGTGGTACGCTGCGCGCAAATAGACAGATGGGGTCAGGGGACAGTCCCCAAGGTTGACCTGCACACACCCTCCGGCACCCACAGATGAGACATTCTCGTCCCTTCCAGCAGCCGCTCCACTTCCTGAGCAACACATGGATCTGCCAGCAGCTGTGGTAGTGACGCTGGTGAACTGTGCTGTGGTGGGTTTAGGCTGTGCTGCAGCAGGTTCGCATGCGGCAGGTGTGCGACCGCTTCCAGACCTTGCAAACACGACAGGCTGGCCATCATGGGCCCATCATGACCCTTGGTGGCCGTCATGGCCTTATTTTTTGTAATAGGCAATCAGGCCTGCCAAGGTGCAGTGCAGGTCACCTGTGGGGTCACTCAAAAACCCTTGAACTCCCATCAGCCCACTTTGTCCTCCTTCTCCTAAACTACAGTGTTTCCTTTCCACCAAACACATTGGTGCGAATACGAGTGGTAGCAGCTGCAATCATTGCGTCGCAGCTCCTCTTCTAGTACTACGGCACAATGCCCATCCCAACCGTGACCTGGGCACAGCGCAAGGACAAGTTGTACCTCACAATAGATGTTCAGGTGTGGTTATCATCGTCATCGCAAGAGATTGAAATCGCCGCCAGAAGTCGCTCCATGCTTCCGAAGATCTGAACCAGTTTCTGATCCCGGCTTTCATGCTCGTGCACGCACAGGACGTCAAGGACGAGAAGCTTAACCTGGAAAACGTAGATGGGTCAGGGAAACTAACCTTTGCTGGGAAAGCGGGCAACCCACAGCAAGACTACACGCTCGACCTGACGCTGAATCAAGAGATCAATGTTGAAGAGAGCAAGGTTAGCGTGTCCGCTCGCCACATCTTCGTCGTCATCGTGAAGACAGAGAGCGGGCACTGGCCGCGGTTGACGAAGGAGTCTGGCAAGCACATGACGCACATCAAATGCGACTGGGACAAGTGAGTGCAGCAGATCACTGTGCATGGGCCTTAGTCGGCAATGATGCCCCTGCATTGCCTGATACCAAGACTATCATTCAGTGGGCTGCATGTTTGATGCTGGCATTAGCATGTGGCAGACATGATGATGTGTCAAAGATCATCCCATACAAACCTCATCATTGACTCTGCTGATGGCATGGACCAAGTCTAGTGCTGTTGTCTATCTTGATGTATATGCAGGTGGGTGGACGAGGACGAGGAAGACGAAAAGCCAGAGATGGACACTAGTGGCATGGACTTCAGCGGGTTTGGCGGTGGCGGTGGCTTTCCGGGCATGGGGGGCATGGGGGGCATGGGAGGCATGGGGGGCATGGGGGGTGGCTT